>JAWHQI010000047.1:10607500-10892500 GCA_033032865.1 Dactylorhiza incarnata | reverse complement strand
GACTGGAGAAATGAAAGTACTGAAAGCAGTAAATAAATAAAGGGTTAGTAGTCCAATCACTCCATAACAGGAGGCTTCAACGTCGACTCCGTTCTTAGGAGGAGGTTCTGCTTTCTCCCCGTTCCTAGGGGTTCTACTCCATTCCCAGGAGTTTATTTACGTTCCATGAGATTTAGTATTTTCCCTTAAACAAAGGGTTAGCAGTCCAATCACTCCATAACAGGAGGCTTCAACGTCGACTTCGTTCTTAGGAGGAGGTTCTGCTTTCTCCCCGTTCATAGGGGTTCTACTCCGTTTCGGGAGTTTATTTACATTTCATGAGATTTTTAGTATTTTTCCTTTGCCGTGGATTCGTTCTTTTATTATCTCGACATTACTGCATTGCGGCGTCGCTCCGCGATTTCGTCCCAATTTTCGCGTCGATATTTTAAACCTAATCGATTCCTTAGATCGATACGCGTAATTTTATTATACCGCTAAAATACGCGTCGCGAGGACGCCGATTTATTCCAATTAATTTCGCTCCCCTTTCGGGCGTTTATTTTGCTTGTAAACGCTTTTAAAGGACCAAAATAATATGTCACACTGCCCAACTTTAATAGTAGTTGTAAAACACCCTTAATTAGAGCCTATGATTTTTGGTGATTTTTCCGAACTCTTTTGGCCTTTAAATTCCTTAAAATAAACTTTGTAAAGGAGTTTAAAAATAGTAAAATTACTCCTAAAAATCCCAAAAAATTACTGGAGCTGCGCCTCAGAGTGGGGAATATTTTTCATTTAGGAAATTTCTGCCCAAAATGCCCCATTTTCCTCAGAAAAATGGGGAAGGGGGAAGGGAGATTGGGGTACGGTTAGAGGCAGGGAGAAGGCGCAGGGATCTTGCACCTTGCGCCCTCCCGCGGCCCCCACAGCGGATCTGCGGAGGTTCCACTGTGGGGGGCACATAAGTTGAGGCGGGGAGGGGGGGGGGGGGGGGGGGGGGGGGGGGGGGGGGGGGGGGGGGAAACCAGGAAACAGGAGCCGCCCGATCTCCTGGAGGAGATCGTGCGGCTCCCATTTGTTAAACGGGAGGCGGCCGCTGCCGCCTCCGGGCAGCGGCCGGTTGGGGCCGGTGTCGCCCCCGGTCGGTGCGCCGGGGGCCGGCGACTCCTCTGGTGGTGGTTCGGTGGCCTGGCGCCGCCGGCTACCACCGGGAAATAGAACAGAGAGGGGCAGGAGGCGGTGGCGCGGCCTGCATGCGCCATGCAGGCTCGCTGCGCCACCGCCTCCACTGGGAGGGCTCTCCCTGCCGCCCCTGGCTGGGGCGCCGGGGAGAGGGCAGTCATCCGGCGGGGTTCCGGCAGCCTGGCGCCGCCGGCCGCCGCCGGGGGTGGGGTTTTACCCCGTACAGGAAACAAGGAGCAGAGGGGAAGCCTGGGCCACGGGTGCCGCCGGGGTTGCATCCTCCGGCGGCCCGGCCGCCTCCTTTCGCCGGCGCCGTGGTCCCCGAGTGGGGACCTGCTCCCCCAGCGCCACCACCGGCGCTGGGGGGGGGTTGGCTTCCACGGCCATGCCTCCACCCGAGCCTTGCAAGGCCCGGGGTGGTGCTGGCGGCGCTCCAGCGACGGGGAGCGGGTCGGCCTGGCTCAGGGGAGTAGGAAGGAGGAGGGGAAGGCGTCTACCTGAGGTGGAGGGGCTCGGGAGGTTGAGGGGCGGTGGCTCGCCATGGAGAAGGAGGGTGGCGGCGGTTTGGTTGGGCAGGGCTCCGACAGGGGGCTGGCTGGGCTAGCCGGCAGGGGAGAAGGAAGAGGAGCTGGGGGGGTTGGCACTCAGGGAGGGGGCTGAGCCCCTCCTTATATAGAGGAGAGGGAGGCCTCCCCTCTCCCTTTAGACCACGTGGGATAAAAGGGAGGGATGGGTGGGGGGAGATATTTTCTCCCCCCCCCCCCCCTTCCCTTCTCTCTCCTGCCCCCTTTGCCCCAATAGGGGGCTGCCTATCCATGGGCAGCCCCCTCCCTTGGGGGAGGGGCTTCTCTCTCCCCCCCTTTTCTTTTCTTTTCTCAACAGATTTCAAGCATGGGGTGGGGGGGGGGGGGTTGACCGAGGTCAACTTAGGGCGGGGTCCTTCATGGTCCCGGGGTCCATCAAGATTTGTCGGGGCCGATGCCGAGTTTGTGTGCTTCACATTTCGTGCGTTGCACTGAGGTGGTCTGCATAGTCCTAAAATGGCATATTCTCCATACGACCTCGGATCGAGGCACAACGAATTCCATTGCGCTTGTATCGTTCATACGAGTCTAATGGAACTGACAGAAGTCAATTCGGGGTTCGTATGACCACTATTCATAATAAGGAGGTAGTGGTGCGCTACGACACTCAAAATGGTCGTTTTCTCCAAACAACCTCGAATCGAGGCGCAACGAATTCTGTTGCGCTTGTATCGTTCATATGAGTCTAATGGAACTGACAAAAGTCAATTCGGGGTTCATATGGCCACTATTCATAATAAGGAGGTAGTGGCTACGACACTCAAAATGGTCGTTTTCTCCAAACAACCTCGGATCGAGGCGTAACGAATTCCGTTGTGCTTGTATCGTTCATACGGGTCTAATGGAACTGACGGAAGTCAATTCGGGGTTCGTATGACCACTATTCATAATAAGGAGGTAGTGGCGTGCTACGACACTCAAAATGGTCGTCTTCTCCGAACGACCTCGGATCGAGGCGCACCGAATTCCGTTGCGCTTGTATCATTCATACGAATCTAATGGAACTGACAGAAGTCAATTCGGGGTTCGTAGCACATAACCCCTCATCGGGTTATGTCTACTATACGGGCCTACTTTTATTGGGCTCACTAGGGCCTAGTGACCCAATAAAAGTCGGGATGTTACAATATAATAAAAATAAAGGGATTTTCGTCCCCGAAAATTGCTTAAAGTAGGGGTTAGAAAGGCATACCTGGGGAAACAGTGTCGGGTATCTTTCTCGGACGAGAGCTTCTGGTTCCCAGGTGAATTCCTCGCGTCCCCCGTTTGACCATAATATCTTGACCATCGTGATGGTTTTGTTCTTTAATTCCTTGAGCTTGGAATCTACTATCTTCACTGGTTCAAGTTGAACAGATCGGTCAGATTGCACTGACGCTGGCGGCACGGGAAGATGTTGCTCTGGTTGGCGAAGTACACGTCTTAGCGAGGAGACGTGAAACACGTCGTGGATATTTCCCAACTCTGCTGGCAGAGCTAGCCTATAAGACACCAGGCCAACTCTTTCTATGACTTGATATGGGCCCAGATAGCGGGGATCTAGCTTTTTCTGCTTCTTTATTCGGGATATCCCATGCATAAGCTTAATTTTTAAGAAAACCATGTCTCCTACTTTGAACTCTACTAGTCGATGATGCGCATCGTAATATTTGGCTTGTCGGCTCTGTGCCTCCAGCATATGTTCTCGAATTAATCTTATTGCGGCGGTGGTATCATCTATGTAGGTGACTCCCAAAGCTTCGGGGTCTTCATCTTGTGCCCATGATAGTGGCGTTCGACAATGTCTTCCGTAAAGGGCTTCGTAAGGTGCCATTTTGATGCTCGCCTGGAAGCTGTTATTGTACGAGAACTCCACCAAAGGCAGTAACTGCTCCCAAGGCTCATTGTGTCCCACTATGCATAATCGGAGGAGGTCTTCCATCGTCTGGTTCGTCCTTTCTATTTGCCTGTCGGTCTGGGGGTGGAAGGCGGTGCTAAAAGCTAATCTGGTTCCTAGATAAGCTTGCACTCTCCTCCATTCTTTTGATGTAAAGCGCCCGTCGCGGTCAGAGACGATTGATTTGGGTACCCCATGAAATCGGACCACTTGTTCTATAAATAGTCGGGCTAATATGTCGACACCGTCGCCTTGCCGGTTCGGGATAAAACGGGCTACCTTGGTGAGGCGATTTACTACGACCCATATGGAGTCGTTCCCTGCACGAGATCGGGGTAAGCCATGGACAAAATCCATGGAAATATCCTCGAACTTCCATTCTGGTATGGGCAGGGGTTGTAGTAAACCTCCTGGGCTACGACACTCTGCCTTGACCACCTGGCAGGTCTGACAGTGCGCTACATAATTGGTAACGTCCTTCTCCATTCCTGGCCAGTATAATGCCCTTCGCAGGTCTGTATACATTTTTACTACCCCCGGGTGTATTGAATACCTCATTTGGTGTGCCTCGCGGAGTATCTCTTCCCGGATTCCCTCTGCAGCGGGGATGAATATGCGGTGTCTGTACTGCAGGATGCCATCGTACAAATTGTAGTCTTCTTGTGCACCGTGTTGCAAGGCCTGATTGATCGGGGTTGCTTTTACGTCGATCTTCTGTGCCTCTCGTATTCTGTCTCTGATGTCGCACTGTATCTCCATCCAGTAAAGCTGGGCCTGGTAATCCATTGGGTTTCTGCGGGTGATGAGGATAACATCCAAATCTGCCAAGGACTCGACTAGCTCCGCCGGTATCATCTCTAGCCAACTCCCGGTCCTCGGGGGTTGTCGACTTAGGGCATCTGCAACCTTATTGGCTTTGCCGGGGTGGTACTGAAGGGCAAAGTCGTAATCGCACAGAAACTCCAACCATCGGCGCTGTCGGAGATTTAGCTCTTTCTGGGTGAAGACGTATTTGAGGCTTTTATGATCGGAGAAGATCTCGCATCGCACTCCGTAGAGGTAGTGCCTCCAAACTTTTAATGCGAAAACTACCGCACCCAGTTCTAGATCATGGGTGGCGTAGTTTAGTTCGTGAGGCTTTAGCTGACGTGAGGTGTAGGCGATTACCTTGCCGTTGCATTAGCACGGCTCCCAATCCCTTTAGTGAGGCATCAGCGTAGATCTGGAATCCCTCAGTACCTGAGGGGAGTGTCAGAATCGGGGCCGATATCAGTCGGTTCTTTAGCTTTATGAACGCTGCTTCGCATTCGGGATACCACTGGAACGTCACGTCCTTTTTGGTGAGGGAGGTAAGTGGTAACGCAATCTTAGAGAATCCTTCTACAAACTTACGGTAGTAGCCGGCGAGGCCAAGAAAACTCCTGATGTCTGCTGCTGACTTAAGTGGCGTCCAGTCTCGTACTGCTTGTACCTTGGCTTGGTCCACCGCTACCCCGTTCTTGTTAACTATGTGTCCAAGGAAGCCGACTTCTTCCATCCAGAACTCATATTTGCTAAACTTCGCGAAGAGCGAGTGCTCCCTTAGCTTGAGCAGAACCATTTGGAGATGCCTGGAATGATCAGTTTTGCTCTTCGAGTTGATGAGTATATCATCTATAAAAACTATCACGAAGTGATCTAGGAAGGGTTTAAACACCGTATTCATTAAATCCATGAAGGCGGACGGGGCATTGGTCAATCCAAACGGCATTACCATGAATTCGTAAAGTCTATAGCGGGAGCTGAAAGCGGTCTTGGGAATGTCTTCTTCTCGTACTCTGAGCTGATAATAGCCGGATCTTAAATCCATCTTGGAAAAGACGGATGCGCCTTGTAATTGATCGAACAATTCATCTATTCGGGGCAGGGGATAGGTATTCCGGACAGTGAGCTTATTCAGTTCCCTGTAGTCAATACAGAGACGCAGGGATCCATCTTTCTTTTTAACGAATAGCACTGGGGCTCCCCACGGCGAGGTACTTGGGCGAACGAAACCTGCGTAAACTAGCTCTTGTAGTTGAATCTTGAGCTCGGCTAGTTCCCTCGGGGCCATTCGGTATGGAGCTCGGGATACGGGTCGGGCTCCATGAGTAATTTCAATTTGGAAGTCCACTTCCCGTTGCGGGGGCAACCCGGGAAGGGATTCTGGAAAGATGTCTGGGAAGTCCCTAATTACGGGCACTTTAGCGAGTATTTGCGTCATGTCCTCCATCTCAAAGTAGATTAGGTACACCTCGTCCTTTCGCCGGACTGCTTTGACTGTTTGCGCGGACGTTAAGATAATGCGGGTGACAGAGGGTATACCTGCTAGTGTGATAAATTGCCCATTCGGGTTCTGGAGGTGGATTTCTCGAGTCGAACAATTGATTTGGGCGCTGTGCTTGGCCAACCAATCCATCCCTAAAATGATGTTGAATCCGGTTATCGCCAAAACGGTTGCGATGACTTCGAATTATATGCCTCCTAGCATTGCTTGGAAGGAACACTTTTCTGTGGACGTCATATCTGATCCATCCGGGAGTCGTATTCGTATTGACATCCCGGATGATCGTACAGTGTTTCCCTTGTCAGCGATGAAGTTCTGTGCGACGAAGGAATGCGTGGCACCGATATCGAAGAGCATTTTAGCGGGATGACCTTCTACCAAAAGTAAACCTGATAATATGTATATACTATGATCATAAGCTTTTTACAGATATACAGGAGTAGAGACTATACATGCTATACAAAAGGTCACAACATATATATATGACTATAACATCCTCCTAGGATATCGTAACTACTGAAAGTAGATACCTATCACTACATCTGGTGCAGGACCGTGCTGGAGATCTAATGCATATGCCTCGAGCGGTACTGCTCTGCCCTGCCTAGCTGGCTCCCTCCTGCCTGCGGGACGTCCTCTGCGTCCACCTCGTCCTCGCCCTCTCTCCGCGGCTCCCTGTACTGCTCCTAAAACGGGTCTCCCTGTAGACTGAGGGCAAAAAGCTCGTATGTGCCCGGGCTGCTGACAAGGTAGCAGTTCCCTGCAAAAGGGGCATCTCGTCGTGCGGCTGGGGCGGCCTGAGGTGCTGGGGCTGGAGGTGCTGGTCGGGGCTGGGCTGCCTGCCCATATGGCTGGTGGCGCTGACGCTGTATCCTACCTCGGTCCTGTCTGCGAGGACCTACTCCTCTCTCTCGGCCCTGAGTCCGGGGAACACCCACGTGTCCCCTCCGCTGCTGGGCCACCATCCTCTGATCTAACTCTAAAGCTGCGGCGTGCGAGGCAATCGTGTGGAAGGATGCCTGAGAAATCATGATCAGAGCCTGACGGAGATCGTCTCGTAGTCCTCGGTAAAATCTAGTCGCTCTATCCCTGTCCGTAACTGCTAAAGTCCCGGCGAAGCGGGCCAAATGAATGAACTCTCATTGGTACTCTGGTACCGTCCTCTCCCCTTGCCGGATCTGTAAGAAACGCTCCTGAAGTGCAATCCTGTCTGCGTCCGAGATGAAGTGCTCTAGGAAGGCCTCTGAGAATTCCCCCCAGAGGATTGTGCTGAGTGGTCGCCCTCTAAACGTGGAGCGGTTGGCTGCTCTCCACCAATCTCGAGCATAGCCCTCTAGCATGGTTACCACCAAGGACACGGCGGCTACGACGGGGCACATCATCCCGACTAAGAGCTCCTCTACCCTCTCCACCCACTCTTTAGCCTGAATGGCTGACTCGGTACCTCGGAAGGTGGGGGCCTTAGCCCCCGGAATGTCGTCAGAAGATTGGTGGGTACGGTGGCCTGCTGGGGTGGTCATAGGGTGGCCGTCTGGAAAGCAGCTAACAAAGCTATCAGGGTCCGTCCTAGCTCTGTATCCCCAAACGGAACTGCGACTGGGGTGGCCGGGGCTGGTGGTGGAGTGGTAGGGTGGTACTGATCCCTAGAGGAGGACCTTCCGTTACTCGACTCTGGTATTTGGATAAGTAACAAACGAACATCAGTACTTGCAAAAATAAGGGAATTTTGCAGGACTGAAACGAAAAGAAAGCGGAAAGCGTGCGGGTGTACTACCGTGCAGTCTCGAATCCTTAACCTTAAACCTAAAGGGTCCACCAGGCTTCCGATGCGTGGTTCGTCCCGAGCCAAGAAACGGAACCGGGGAAGGGAGGATCGAAAGACTGCCCAATGTGGTCGGATCGTGGTAGCTCTGATCCATTTGTAAGACCCCCCCCTCCCCAGACCTGAACCGAGTTCAGGGAGGGGGATCTTACTACCCAAAGATGGCCACTAGTGCTTCCCGGATGGCAACGACCCACCCTCTCAAGCACTGAGTGGTCTCCTTGTCAGGCACGAGAATCACAACATCACATCAGAACGCACAGCGGAAGCAATCGAAATAAGACAAAACCAAGCTCACAGCTTGTATTTACATATTTAAAGTAGGCCGAAGCCTATTGTTTACAACCACTGCCTCGAGGGCTACATAGACTATGACAAAGACCCTAGGCTAGTCCTATACTCTAGGACTCACGTCTCGGAAGATAGGGGGAGAGGCAGGAGTGTCCGATCGAGCCATCTCTAAGGCTGGTAACTCATCCTGCGGTGCGGAGGCTTCACGCTGTCCCATCTCCTGTGATTGGTTATAAGAATAACTGTTAGTCACAGAGCTAAGTAGAAAACACATCCCCTCCCCGGATCCGTATCCAGGGGGCGGGCTAATGGACAGAAATAAATAGCCGAAGCAAGGTAGAGGGTTAGCAGCAGGTAAACATATATACATATATACATATATATATATATATATATATATCAATAGGGCCTCCAACCCTAATATCTGCTTGGTGACACGAACATACAACACTATCTTGCGCATACTTGTACCCAGGTATTCAAACCAACATACAACACTATCTTGCGCATACTCGCACCTAGGTATTCAAACCTGTACATGCAACACTATCTTGCGCATACTCGCACTCAGGTATTCAAACCAACATACAACACTATCTTGCGCATACTCGCACCCAGGTATTCAAACCTGTACACACACACACAAACCCTGTGTCGACACAGTTTAGACCGCTTTATTTCAAGCAGGGGAGCTAACTCCGCGGGCCTCACCGATGTGGCCGTCGGTGACAGTGGCCAATCTTGCCACTTCTGAGTGTAGTCGTACCGTATCACTCAGGCCCTCCTGTACAACCTTGTGTACCAACTGGATGTGAGCGACATCCGGCGAACCGATTTTTAGGCCGACCAACGGAGGCAAAACTGCAGGTTCGGAGTGGTGATAACCTGTTGTGCACATCTCCTTGTCACCATGAGTCGTCAACCTACCCGCACCGATACAAACGGTCTGCGGGCGTGACCGACCCCCCACTTCCAAACAATCTTCAAAAGCAAGCTTTAAATACAGAATAAGCGCTTTAAGACGCGTGGCAACTTACTCAACCGCTCACACGACCTTTGACCGGGAGGCTCAGCGGTATGAGGGCTCCTTACTTGGGACTGACTCAGGAGGAGGGACTCAACTCCGGGTCTTCCCCAACTAAGGCCTCACAGAAAGGAGGAGAAGTACCGCTTTCCAGCGTAGAACTGCGGTTAGCACTAAATTACAAAAAGTGCAATAAGAGCAGTAAAATAGGCTGGAAGCAGGGGGCCATAATATCAGGACCAGTGCGAGACTAGAGAAATGAAAGCACTGAAAGCAGTAAATCAGGACCAGTGCGAGACTGGAGAAATGAAAGTACTGAAAGCAGTAAATAAGGACCAGTGTGAGACTGGAGAAATGAAAATACTGAAAGCAGTAAATAAGGACCAGTGCGGGACTGGTGAATTGAAAGTACTGAAAGCAGTAAATAAGGACCAGTGCGAGACTGGAGAAATGAAAGTACTTAAAGCAGTAAATAAATAAAGGGTTAGTAGTCCAATCACTCCATAACAGGAGGCTTCAACATCGACTCCGTTCTTAGGAGGAGGTTCTGCTTTCTCCCCGTTCCTAGGGGTTCTACTCCATTCCCAGGAGTTTATTTACGTTCCATGAGATTTAGTATTTTCCCTTAAACAAAGGGTTAGTAGTCCAATCACTCCATAACAGGAGGCTTCAACGTCGACTCCGTTCTTAGGAGGAGGTTCTGCTTTCTCCCCGTTCATAGAGGTTCTACTCCGTTTCGGGAGTTTATTTACATTCCATGAGATTTTTAGTATTTTTCCTTTGCCGTGGATTCGTTCTTTTATTATCTCGACATTACTGCATTGCGGCGTCGCTCCGCGATTTCGTCCCAATTTTCGCGTCGATATTTTAAACCTAATCGATTCCTTAGATCGATATGCGTAATTTTATTATACCGCTAAAATACGCGTCGCGAGGACGCCGATTTATTCCAATTAATTTCGCTCCCCTTTCGGGCGTTTATTTTGCTTGTAAAAGCTTTTAGAGGACCAAAATAATATGTCACAGTCCCCAACTTTAAAAGTAGTTGTAAAACACCCTTAATTAGAGCTTATGATTTTTGGTGATTTTTCCGAACTCTTTTGGCCTTTAAATTCCTTAAAATAAACTTTGTAAAGGAGTTTAAAAATAGTAAAATTACTCCTAAAAATCCCAAAAAATTACTGGAGCTTCCCCTGAGAGTGGGGAATATTTTTCATTTAGGAAATTTCTGCCCAAAATGCCCCATTTTTCCTCAGAAAAATGGGGAAGGGGGAAGGGAGATTGGGGTGCGGTTAGAGGCAGGGAGAAGGTGCAGGGGTCTTGCACACTGTGCCTCCCGCGGCCCCCACAACGGATCTGCGGCGGATCCGCTGTGGGGGGCACATAAGTTGAGGCGGGGGGTGGGAAACCAGGAAATAGGAGCCGCCCGATCTCCTGGGGGAGATCGTGCGACTCCCGTTTGTTAAACGGGAGGCGACCGCTGCCGCCGCCGGGCAGCGGCCGGCTGGGGCCGCCGCCGCCCCCGGTCGGTGCGTCGGGGGCTGGACGCTCCTCCGGTGGTGGTCCGGCGGCCTGGCGCCGCCGGCTACCACCGGGAAATAGAACAGAGAGGGGCGGGAGGCGGTGGCGCGACCTGCATGCGCCATACAGGCTCGCTGCGCCGCCACCTCCGCTGGTAGGGCTCTCCCTGCCGCCCCTGGATGGGGCGCCGGGGAGAGGGCAGTCATCTGGCGGGGTTCCGGCGGCCTGGTGCCGCCGGCCTCCGTTGGGGGTGGGGTTTTACCCCGTACAGGAAACAAGGAGCAGAGGGGAAGCCTGGGCCACGGGTGCCGTCGGGGCTGCGTCCTCCGGCGGCCCGACCGCCTCCTTTCGCCGGCGGCGTGGTCCCCGAGTGGGGACCTGCTCCCCCAGCGCCACCAACGGCGCTGGGGGGTTGTCTTCCACGGCCATGCCTCCACCCGAGCATTGCAAGGCTCGGGGTGGTGCTGGCGGCGCTCCGGCGACGGGGAGGGGGTCGGCCTGGCTCAGGGGAGTAGGAAGGAGGAGGGGAAGGCGTCTACCTGAGGTGGAGGGGATCGGGAGGTTGAGGGGCGGTGGCTCGCCATGGAGAAGGAGGGTGGCGGCGGTTTGGTTGGGCAGTGCTCCGGCAGGGGGCTGGCTGGGCTAGGCGGCAGGGGAGAAGGAGGAGGAGCTGCGGTGGGGGGGGGGGGGGGGGGGGGGGTTGGCACTCAGGGAGGGGGCTGAGCCCCTCCTTATATAGAGGAGAGGGAGGCCTCCCCTCTCCCTCCTTTTAGCCCACATGGGCTAAAAGGGAGGGATGGGTGGGGGAGATATTTTCTCCCCCCTTCCCTTCTCTCTCCTGCCCCCTTTGGCCCAATAGGGGGCTGCCTATCCATGGGCAGCCCCCTCCCTTGGGGGAGGGGCTTCTCTCTCCCCCCTTTTCTTTTATTTTCTCGACAGATTTCAAGCTTGGGGGGGGGGGGGGGGGGGGGGTTGACCGAGGTCAACTTAGGGCGGGGTCCTTCATGGTCCCGGGGTCCATCAAGATTTGTCGGGGGCCGATGCCGAGTTTGTGTGCTTCACATTTCGTGCGTTGCACTGAGGTGGTCTGCATAGTCCTAAAATGGCATATTCTCCATACGACCTCGGATCGAGGCACAACAAATTCCATTGTGCTTGTATCGTTCATACGAGTCTAATGGAACTGACAGAAGTCAATTCGGGGTTCGTATGACCACTATTCATAATAAGGAGGTAGTGGTGCGCTACGACACTCAAAATGGTTGTTTTCTCCAAACGACCTCGAATCGAGGCGCAACGAATTCCGTTGCGCTTGTATCGTTCATATGAGTCTAATGGAACTGACAGAAGTCAATTCGGGGTTCATATGGCCACTATTCATAATAAGGAAGTAGTGGCGCACTACGACACTCAAAATGGTCGTTTTCTCCAAACGACCTCGGATCGAGGCGCAATGAATTCCGTTGCGCTTGTATCGTTCATACGGGTCTAATGGAACTGACGGAAGTTAATTCGGGGTTCGTATGACCACTATTCATAATAAGGAGGTAGTGGCGCGCTACGACACTCAAAATGGTCATTTTCTCCAAACGACCTCGGATCGAGGCACAACGAATTCCGTTGCGCTTGTATCGTTCATATGAATCTAATGGAACTGACAGAAGTCAATTCGGGTTTCGTAGCACATAACGCCTCATCAGGTTATGTCTACTATACGGGCCTACTTTTATTGGGCTCACTAGGGCCTAGTGACCCAATAAAAGTCGGGATGTTACACCAACATCCCTTCCCAAGGTGCCCATGGGGTCTATTTATAGACTTCCCAAAATTGGGCTGCGGATAGCCCAAATTCTGCTATCTGCAGCTCAACTATGAACCTGAATGACCAGTACAGGGGGGAGTGAAAGAATATAAGGTTTGTAGTCTAAATCACCTAGAGGGGGGGGGGGGGGGGGGGGGGGGTTGAATAGGTTTCTTTTATTTTTCCTCTAAGTACCCTAGCTGATTTCTGAGTTAGTTTGAGCAAATCAACAAACACAGAAAGCACACAAGAAATTATAATGGTTCCCCAAAGACAGTGTGTCCTTGGGTAGTCCACTTTCCCCCTTCACCCTTCTAACAATGTATTAGACATGGCCAACTCCTCCAACTCAGCTGAAAGAGCTTACAACACAGATCCCTCAGGATCTCTCAGGTTTTCCCAAACTCTACCTCAGGCTCAGCAGCCCTACCACTCAAATCAGCTCCTGATCCTACAGCTCAGACCTCAGCAGGTCCTACAACTCAGGCTAAAAAACCCTACCTCAGGCTAAACAGCCCTACCTCATATCAGCACCTGATCCTACAACTCAGACCTCAACAGGTCCTACAACTCAGGCTAAACATCCCTACCTCAGGCTAAACAGCCCTACCTCAGATCAACACCTGATCCTACAGCTCAGACCCCTTCCAGGTCCTACAACTCGGAGAATTCCTCCTCCTACAGATCAGGCTATGAAGCCCTACAACTCAGATCAACATATCTTACACTCAAGCCTTCAGCCATACAACTCAGAACCCTCAGGTTCCTACAATCTCAGACCACAAGGTCTTATAACTCATGCAAAATGCCCTACAGAAAAGTGAGTATTAAACTTACTACAAATGATAGCAAGTCCCTTGTAGTTCCTGCACAGCTTGTGCTTCCTGTAGCTGGTGATGTTGATGTCAGCCACTAACTGATCTTCTTCTTCAGATGAAGGTTGGAAGATCTCTCTGCTCCTTCTTGCAAAGGAGCTAACTTTCTTTCTCTGTTTTCTTCTTCTTGTTCTATGAGCAGGAGGAAGAATACGAGAGCTTCTGCCGTCAATGGAATAGTGAATGTGTCGGCTTGTTTCAAATGTGCCCTAACTCTTCCTTTTATACATCTCTAATCTTCAACGGCTCTCAGTTGTCCTTCTGAGAAGTATGGGAGAAACTGATGGACCCCACATAGTTTTTCTGCAACTTGCGCCACGGGCAGAACACGCAATCTGCTTTCGATGATCTTGCCAAACTCTGCGTTCGACGAACTTGCCAAACTCTGCGTTCGACGAACTTGTCAAGCTCTGCGTTCGACGAACTGTGTTCTGCGTTCGACGATCTGCACAATTCTCACCTGATTCTTCCTTTCTGTCTGCGTTGGACGAACTGCCTTCTGAGTTCGATGAACATGCCAACTCTCAGCTGTTTCTTCTAGTTCGTCTCAGCGATCGACGAACTGTGTTCTGCGTTCGACGAACGGCTCTTTGCGTTCGACGAACACGCCCTTTGTTCCTTCTCAGCGGCTCCTTCTCTGGTCTCGTCTCAGCGGTCGACGAACTGAGTCCTGCGTTCGACGAACGACACTCTGCGTTCGACGAACACGCCATTCTTTCCAATCTGCACGCTGCTCCTTTCCTGTCTCAGCGGATCCGCTGAGACAGCGATCTCGTCTCAGCGGGTTCTTGACTATCTGCAGCTCAGCTTGCGTATAAGCTTTCTCAGCGGCTCCTGTTCTGGTCTCAGCAGTTCCGCTGAGACAGTGGGCTTGTCTCAGCGGATTTGACCCTTCGTCTCAGCGGTTCTGCTGAGACAAAACTTCATCTCCTATGAGATGATTTCTCCACATCTAAGGGCATGTTTGGCCCTTCCTTTTGAGTCACCTGTACCTGTATATACTACACAAGTATAGCTTTATCAAATACAATATATCCTTAGCATTGAGAGTGATGCCTCTTCAAATCAAGGTAATATTATGGGCAATATTCCCAACAATCTCCCTCTATTTGAAGAAGGCAGAACATTCCCAATGCTAAGGTACATTAACAGTAAAAACATATCACAAAAATGATCTGTATAGCATGGGCCCTAACACCCTAGGCATTTGCCCTATCTAGCATTGGCCCTAACACCCTAGGCATTTGCCCTATCTAGCATTAAACCTATCTCCCCCTTTCTGGTTTCTTCAACTAGTTATCCTTCTATGGATTGAGAGGCAACATCTATAGATCCCTTTGGATCAACTTATAGGTCAACCTATACACACTTAGCATTTGCCATCTTCCCCTCAACCTGAGCAGGGATTTTGCTCCCCCTCAATTAGAGAGCTATTTTCTGTAATAGCTGATCTTGTTCAATTTGAACAACCCATTTTAGCTCCCCCTTATTTGGAGCATATCTATTGATCTTATGATTTAAGGGAAACCTAAAACTCAGCTGGTCATCTTTCTTTAAAATCAATAGGAGTAGAGATACATACCTTGAGGAGGTAGTCCTCAATTGATGTTGAGTTCACAATGGTTGTGCACAACAGCTGTGACCACCTCTTTCTCCACCACCTCTTCAACATACTGAGTTTGTGCTCTTCCAGCATCTGGGTTGTGCTCCCCCTCACTAGCACACCCATCTTCTTCTCCATAGAGAGAGCAATGCTCCCCCACTTAGGGCATACATATGTGGAGAAATCTGTAGCAATGAATTCTGACTCAGCTGTGGATATGGCCACACTGGTCTGCTTATTGCTGCACCATTATGTCAACCTCCTTCCTGTCATGTGTCTTTAGCACCCACTGTCCAAGTACCAAATTTGGTTGAGGTTGGTACTTGGACTAACCTATAAAAAGTTTAGTTATCCTTAGGATCCCAATTAGCTTTGGGTCCTAGGAACATGTTAGCATGGTGAAATGGCCTTACTCTAGCTGCACCCTTGGCAGGAAGGCTCTTCTTTGCATTAGGTACATTGGGATTGTACCAACAATCTATGGCAAAGTATCCCACTTTACCACAACACCAACATTCATAAATGTTATATCTCCTCTTCTGAACATTTCCTAAGAAATTAGCATTACTTTGCCTGTGTTCAGGAGGGGAGACAGCTGCAGTCTTCCTATTTCTCTCAGCAATGATTTGACTGAAGGTCAATCTAGGTGCTGTCTTGATGCTCTTTGTCCTGATGTCATCAGCCTGCTTTGGCTTGGCATCCATACAAGATCTGATAGCATCAGACACTGAGCAACAATCCTTGTCAACAGATTTGACATCAGTTATGCTCTTTGTTGAAGTAGGTTTGGAAGAGCTTGCACCCTTATTCTTGACTGGAAGGGCTAAAGTACCAAATACAAAAGGTCCAGGTTGGACCAGTTGAATTTCCTCATGGGGAGCCTTCATGGCACTCAATCCCATCCCCTTTCTCCCACTATGGGAAAGAGTATTTTCCTTCCTATAGAAACTCTCATCCTTCCAGTGACCATGACTGCTTTCATGATCATACTTGTTGGAAGGAAGTATCACCTTTTGAAAGGGGGTATGAGGCTTATCCTTACCCCTGCTCTTTTCTCCACTCCCTTCTCCTGTCTCCATCTTATTGATACCTGGTCCTCTTCCGTGGGATTGAGAGGAGAAGGAGTCAATAATGGGTATCACGGTTTTAGGCTTGGAGAATTGAGCCACAAGACTTCTTTCCTTCACAAGCTTCTCCTCAAGATCCTTGATGATCTTGTCCTTCAGGGAAATAGTGCACACGTGCACAACTGTTATTCCCTTTAGATGGCTAATCTGTCTGCTCATCTGACCCACCAAGGTGGTTGATTCAGTGCAGTTGTTTTCAGCCAGCTTAAGGGATGCTATTTCCTGGGCCTGCCTCTTGACAAGCTTCTTGCTCTTCTTCAGAGCTTCCAAAAGGACACCATACTTGTCAATCAATTGATTGACATCTTCCTCAGCTTCTAAACCACTTCCACCAATTGATGAAGGTGCTTCAGATTCTGGACATGCACCATGATCAGAAAGAGAAATGGAGGAAATTAATACCTGATCTTTGTCAGAACAATTCTGACTACCTTCCTCATCAGTGAAGGCCATAAGGCCTAGCTGAACACAGTCTTCTTCATTCTCCTCTTCATCACTATCTGAGTGTGAAAGAGGGGCCCTGATTCCAACCTTTGCAGCTGGGCAATCTTCATCTTCTTCTGCTGCACATTCTTTAACAGCAACCAGCCCAATAAGGGCTTCTTCCTTTTCAGATTCAGATGAACTGGAGTCTGATTCACTCCAGCTCCTTTCCTTCTTAGCTAGAAAGGATTTTTCTCCTTTCTTGCCTTTTGGCTGATGTCCCTTCTTCTCATCCTTCTCTTTTCTCTTGACTGTGCAGTCAGTAATGACATGCCCTGGCTTGTTGCAGCAATAACAGACAACTTTAGAGGAATTAAATTTAGAGTTAGGGTCATACCTGTCATTCTTGGAGTGATGCTTTGACTCCTTGCTGTCCTCCTTTTTGTGATATGAGGAAGAGAGCTTGTTCTTCCATTGCCTCCTCTTCATCATCTTCTTGAATTGCCTCAAAAAGGCAGAAAACTCTTCATCAGAGGAAGAGCTATCAGAGGTGTTGGTTTCTGATTCAGCACTTCTCCTTTGAGGAGACACCAACCTTCCCTGGCTTCTCTTGGAGCTGTCAGCTTTGAGAGCTACAGAATTCTCCCTTGCTTGATCCCTTGAAGAGGTGTCCTCTTCCTTCCTTGCAGACAGCTGCATCTTATAGGAGAGCAGCTTCCCAAACAGTGTGTGAGTTGGGGTCTCACCTAGCTTGGCCACTTCCCTGATGACACATATCTTTGTGTCCCAGTCTCTTGTGAGAGATCTAAGGAACTTATCATTCAACTCATAATGAGTGAAGGTCCTTTCATAGGTCCTCAACTCATTAACTATTCTGAAAAATCTTTCATAGCAGTCAGCTATGCATTCCTGATTTAGTTGCCTAAAGGCTTCATACTCTTGATTGAGGAGGGATTTCCTATCATTCCTCACATCTTCAGTTCCTTCCATATACACAATCAGTGTATCTCACATCTCCTTTGCAGTCTCACAGTGCACCAGGTTTTGGAAAGTTGAGTCATCAATAACATTGACAATGATATTCTGAGCCCTTTTATCCCTTGTAGCCAATGTTATCTCATCCCTTGTCATTTCAGTGTAAGATTTCCCAACCTGCCTAGTAGGATCAATTGTGGAGGGCTTTGTGATAAGGAAGGGGCCTTCCTGAATAGTAATGTAGATTCTAGGGTCTGAGGCTTCCATGTACAGCCTAGCCCTCTGCTTCCATATGCCAAAGTTGGCTTTGTTGCATATGGGCAGTTTCATTGAGCTCATCTCCTTCTGCATTACACTGGAGGCCATTGGGTTTTGATTTGACTATACCTTTTTAGGATCTGGTCAGACTGTTAAGTCCTTCTTGACCAACATCCCTCTGATACCACTTGAAAGAATATAAGGTTTGTAGTCTAAATCACCTAGAGGGGGGGGGGTGAATAGGTTTCTTTTATTTTTCCTCTAAGTACCCTAGCTAATTTCTGAGTTAGTTTGAGCAAATCAACAAGAATTTATAGTGGTTCCCCAAATACAGTGTGTCCTTGGGTAGTCCACTTTCCCTTCACCCTTCTAACAATGTATTAGACAGGGCCAACTCCTCCAACTCAGCTCAAAGAGCTTACAACACAGATCCCTCGGGATCTCTCAGGTTTTCCCAAACTCTACCTCGGGCTCAGCAGCCCTACAACTCAGATCAGCTCCTGATCCTACAGCTCAGACTTCAGTAGGTCCTATAACTCAGGCTAAACAGCCCTAGCTCAGATCAGCACCTGATCCTACATCTCAGACCTCAGCAGGTCCTACAATTCAGGCTAAACAGCCCTACCTCAGGCTAAACAGCTAGACCTCAGATCAGCACCTGATCCTACAGCTCAGACCCCTTCCAGGTCCTACAACTCAGAGAATTCCTCCTACAGCTCAGGCTATGAAGCCCTACAGCTCAGATCAACAGATCCTACACTCAGGCCTTCAGCCCTACAACTCAGAACCCTCAGGTTCCTACAATCTCAGACCACAAGGTCTTACAACTCAGGCAAAATGCCCTACAGAAAAGGGAGTATTAAACTTACTACAGATGACAGCAAGTCCCATGTAGTTCCTGCACGGCTTGTGCTTCCTGTAGCTGGTGATGTTGATGTCAGCCACTAACTGATCTTCTTCTTCAGATGAAGGTTGGAATATCTCCCTGCTCCATCTTGCAAAGGAGCTAACTTTATTTCTCTGTTTTCTTCTTCTTGTTCAATGAGCAGGAGGAAGAATACGAGAGCTTCTGCCGTCAATGGAATAGTGAATGTGTCGGCTTGTTTCAAATGTGCCCTAACTCTTCCTTGTATACATCTCTAATCTTCAACGGCTCTCAGCTGTCCTTCTGAGAAGTATGGGAGAAACTGGTGGACCCCACACAGTTTTTCTGCAACTTGTGCCACGGGAAGAACACGCAATCTGCGTTCGACGATCTTGCCAAACTCTGCGTTCGACGAACTTGGCAAGATCTGCGTTCGACGAACTGTGTTTTGCGTTCGACGAACTGCCTTGTCTCTGCGTTTGACGATCTGCACAAGTCTCAGCTGATTCTTCCTTTCTGTCTGCGTTCGATGAACTGTCTTCTGAGTTCGACGAACATGCCAACTCTCAGCTGTTTCTTCTAGTTCGTCTCAGCGATCGACGAACTGTGTTCTGCGTTCGACGAACGGCTCTCTGCGTTCGACGAACACGCCCTTTGTTCCTTCTCAGCGGCTCCTTCTCTGGTCTCATCTCAGCGATCGACGAACTGAGTCCTGCATTCGACGAACAACACTCTGCGTTCGACGAACACGCCATTCTTTCCAATCTGCACGCGGCTCCTTTCCCGTCTCAGTGGATCCGCTGAGACATCGATCTTGTCTCAGCGGGTTCTTGACTATCTGCAGCTCAGCTTGCGTATAAGCTTTCTCAGCGGCTCCTGCTCTGGTCTCAGCGGTTCCGCTGAGACAGTGGGCTTGTCTCTGCGGATTTGACCCTTCGTCTCAGCGGTTCTGCTGAGACAAAACTCATCTCCTAGGAGATGATTTCTCCACATCTAAGGGCATGTTTGGCCCTTCCTTTTGAGTCACCCGTACATGTATATACTACACAAGTATAGCTTTATCAAATACAATATGTCCTTAGCATTGAGAGTGACGCCTCTTCAAATCAAGGTAATATTGAGGGCAATATTCCCAACAGGGAGGCGAGTGGAGATGAGACGTCCACTTCCCCCTTGCCTGAACAGCCCACCTCTCCCTTTGCATAGAGAGCAGACGAGTGGACCGAAGGTCCACTCGCCCCTGGGACTGGGCGAGTGGACTCTTGGTCCACTCGTCCCTCTCCCCTAGGCTCTCCCCTACGCCTGAGCGAGTGGACCTTTGGTCCACTCGCCCCCTAAGGCCGGGCAAGTGGATCGAAGGTCCACTAGCCCCTAAGCCTGGGCGAGTGGACCTTTGGTCCACTCGCCCCCTAGGGCCAGGCGAGTGGACCAAAGGTCCACTCGCCCCTAAGCCTGGGCGAGTGGACCGAAGGTCCACTCCTCCTCTAGGCCTTGGCGGAAAGCGGGGGAGTGGACCGAATCGCCTACCTCCCCCTCCTTTTGCCTTGGGTGGCTTCGAACCTCTTCAACATGTCGACTCGTCGCGCCACGACTACCTTCACTATTGCGATCTCGCCCGCGTCAGGTCACACCAGCTCAGAAAATATGAGGATTGTACATAATCCCCGCTCTTTTTGAGCTTGCCTTAAGCTCAGAAAGAAAGTCCAACCCACCTATTTGACGAGTAGGTGGGACCCTAGAGGGATCCACGAAGGGCCCTACCAACGGGATGCTCCTGTCGAGTTTATCAGTTGGACCTGACTTGAGGCAGAGGGCGAACATTTCTCCACTCAACAACTCTCCTATGAGCCGAGCTCAACCGGGGGTGGAGAAAGCTCAACACCCTAGGTCGAATTGAACTTGACCTGAGGTGGAGAAAAAACTTAACACCTCTAGTCGAGCCGAGCTCGACCTGAGGTGGAAGGCGGAAACTCCACACCTACCAGGGAGCCGAGCTCACCTGGAGATGGAGGAACTCAACACCTAACAGGGAGCCGAGCTCATCTGGAGGTGGAGGAACTCAACACCTAACAAGGAGCCGAGCTCACCTGGAGGTGAAGGAACTCAACACATAACAGGGAGCCGAGCTCACCTGGAGGTGGAGGAAACTCCACACCTAACAGGGAGCCGAGCTCACCTGGAGGTGGAGGAACTCAACACCTAACAGGGAGCCGAGCTCACCTGGAGGTGGAGGAACTCAACACCTAACAGGGAGCCGAGCTCACCTGGAGGTGGAGGAAACTCCACACCTAACATGGAGCCGAGCTCACCTAGAGGTGGAGGAACTCAACACCTAACAGGGAGTCGAGCTCACCTGGAGGTGGAGGAACTCCACACCTAACAGGGAGCCGAGCTCACTTGGAGGTGGAGGAACTCAACACCTAACAGGGAGCCGAGCTCACCTGGAAGTGGGGGAACTCAACACCTAATAGGGAGCCGAGCTCACCTGGAGGTGGAGGAACTCAACACCTAACAGGGAGCTGAGCTCACCTGGAGGTGGAGGAACTCAACACCAAACATGGAGCCGAGCTCACCTGGAGGTGGAGGAACTCAACACCTAACAGGGAGCCGAGCTCACCTGGAGGTGGAGGAAACTCCACACCTAACAGGGAGACGAGCTCACCTAGAGGTGGAGGAACTCAACACCTAACAGGGAGTCGAGCTCACCCGGAGGTGGAGGAACTCAACACCTAACAGGGAGCTGAGCTCACCCGGAGGTGCAGGAACTCAACACCTAACAGGGAGCCGAGCTCACCCGGAGGTGGAGGAACTCAACACCTAACAGGAAGCTGAGCTCACCCAGAGGTGGAGGAACTCAACACCTAACAGGTGTTGGATCTTACGGCGCCCTTAGGGGGGGTGAATAAGGGAATACAAATTCTTTTTATAATTTTATGATAATTACTAAGTTGTTTTGATTAATATGAAATAATAAAGACAATTTAGTAAAAACAATTTTGCAATAATGAAATTTTACGCCAATAGAGAGAAATCAAAGTAAACACAAAAGAGACATGATTATATTATATGAAAAAGTGTTTACATAAAATTTGATTTCTATATCGCTAGAAATTGGAAGCGTACAAATGAAGATTTCTTTTCCTTTTCTATACCGACTTGTATCCCCACAAACTGGTTGGCTTTAGCCTATCCTTCCCCGGATATGGCCTCAAGCCGCTCTAGCCAATCCTTCCCCGGATATGTCCTTGAGCACCCCCTAGATCTAATCCCCTAGACCTAGTCGCCAACTCACACGGCGAATTCCCCCTAAGCCGCGCAAGGACCTAGTCGCCAAAAACAAGGCGATTTCACTACAAGATACAAATAAAGAAATGAAGTGAATAACAAGCAAACTCCCTCTTGAGATTTCTGGAGATGAGGATGAAGGATCGCTGAAGCACAAGTGAGGTCGAAGCGATCGTTCTTCGGATGCAGCATGATGGCTTCCTTCTCCAGAATTTCTTCTTTATCTTTGAGTGGGAGATGACCTTTTGGCAGAGTAGCAGCACGAGAGTATGGGCACAAGTAGTCTCACTGGAAGGTCTCTTCAAAACGAGAGAGAGCCCACCCTTTTATAGAACTTGGAGCTAGCGCCGGCGGTAGTAGATAGCGCTGGCGGTAGCGTTCGTGTCCAGCGGTTGCACAACCGTCGGTGGCGTGGCGTTTTGCACGAATTCGAGATAGCGCCTGGCGGTAGCGGTAGCGCTGGCAGTAGCGGTAACGGTAGCGGTTACGGAACCGTTGCGTGCACGAACTCGAGATAATGTCGGGCGGTAGCGGTAGCGCTAGCGATAGCGCTGGCGGTAGCGATAGCGCTGGCGGTAGCGATAGCGCTGGCGATAGCGCTGCTCCCTTTAAAAAGTTGTTCCAAGCTGCTTTCTACCTGTGGAGTATTGCACCTATAGTTCCTGCACACTATAAACACACTACAAGCAATATCAAATACAATATGTGATTTGTTATTCTCAAACAAAGGGATGTGACACACATGTCCAACAATCTCCCCCTTTTGATAATAACAAATCCTCTAAGCAAGAAATCAACAATAGTGTTTATAGATAAGATAAGCAAGATAAAAATGCAACTATAGTAAATGATATGCATGATAATGTGCATACTCCCCCTATCTTAATGCTCCCCCTACATAAATGCAATTTATGTGTTACTCCCCCTAAATGATAGATTTCATGAATTTATTCTCCCCTTAAACTTCTATATTTTTTCTATATAGATTTCTTCAATTAATCTCCCTCTTTTGGTATTATCAAAAGAAGGTGGGGTGAGGGTAGTAAGGAGGCATTTCTTAGAAATAATAAAGCATGATCGAGCTTTTGTAATATATGAAATGATAAAGAGTTTTAAGCATTGTATTAAAGAGATTTTAAATAAATAGATAAGAGTTTTAGCATAGCATATATAAGAGATTTCAAATATAATGATAAGAGTTGCAAGCAAGCGGAAGATTATAATAAACATCTTTTTGTTAGCATGAAAAGCATAAGTAAAAATATGAGTTTTAGTTCAAAAAAAGATGTTTTAACCTTTTTGAAATCTCAAAGTTTTTCATAAAGATACCAAGCATGAAATGAACATATCAAAGAGAGATTATACTACAATGTTACTAAATTTTAAATTCAAGAAATACCAAAACATTGTAGAGATCATGCTAGGTTATCTAGTGCATTTTTACATAAAGAGTAGTATAGACAAAGCATTAGAATCCAATACTCATGAGAAGAAGTGTTATGAAAGATAATGATGTGCACATAAGTTTATTTTGGGCAATGTGAACAATTGATTTAAATCACAAAATACAAGACATATGCAAAGTAAAGTACACAATAAAACACAAGTAAATTACTTTCACACACTTTTAATGCACATAGTTTTTAACAAAGTGGTGTAATAACCAAGGTTTGCACAAGTAACTTTACAATTCTTTCCAAGGTGCTCAACCTCACAATGCTTATGAAGACTTATCAGGAGGTTCAAGTAGTGCTTGGTGGAGTTATATTTGTCTACATATACATAATTTTTTGTTCACATTTGTGAGACAACATTCTCCGAATACACTTGTTTTGCAAACCAAAATTTTTAACTAAACCACTTTTCTAAATTTCATAAGTGTAATTTAAATGTAGTGTAGGCAATAAACTTATGCAAGTTTTAATTCATTGTACAAAATACAATACACAAGCAAACATTTTTAGATTTAGACACACAAGTTGATTACCAAAATAAGTGAGTGAAATATATCATTATCAATCATAAAACATTTACTCATACTTAGAGGCATGCTAAATTTGGTTCTACACATTTTTCAATACAATTGATGCACTTTAAATAGATATATCAAAGCATGATAAGCAAAACAATGTTCATAGTAATTTGAAAGAATATGTTTTAATATTGTAAATAATTCTAAATAATAGAATTCATACATGCTTGATATTGGCAATAAAGATCATACAGTTTTTTTTTGTTTTATCATTTTTTTTAAATCAAAAACAGAAAAATCACAAAAACATATTTTTGTAAGTTTTGAATTTTGAATTTTTTTAGTATATTTTTCATAAATAACAAAAAAAATTTATTTTTGAATTTTGATCTTTTGTAGTTGATTTTTCATAATATAAATAAAACTAAAATAACAAAAGTCAGAAACACAACAAATAAGTAGAAAATATGAACCAGCATATTTTTATGGATTTTTTGAAATTTTAAAAATCAGAAAAATCACACACTCACGCTAGCGTCGGCGCTAGTGCTAGCGCCGGAAATAGTACACGATTTTTCAAGAATTTTAAATTTTTTATTTTTGATATTGGTTAGGGGTCTTAAGAGTAGTCTTATGCAGAAGTTTTGTAATTATCAGAGATGTCTTGATTGCTCAAATTGCATAAAACATTAGCATTTTATATGTTTTTCATCCTAAGATGTCTAAGACTCCTAATTCCAATCTTAACATTTGAAACCTTGCATCGGGAAGAGGTTTAGTGAATATATCAGCAAGTTGAGAGTCCGTGCCAATGAAACTTATTCTTACATTTTCCTTTTTAATGTGATCCCTTATGAAATGATGACGCACATCTATATGTTTGGATCTAGAGTGGTGTACCGGATTATTTGTGAGATCAATGGCACTTTTGTTGTCACATTTTAGTTCAATATTTTTTAAATGAAAACCAAAGTCCTCTAAAGTTTGGCTCATCCATAGAGCTTGTGCACAACAACTCCCTAATGCAATGTATTCGGCCTCCGTGGTGGAGAGTGCAACCGAATTTTGTTTCCTACTAGACCATGCAACTAATGAAGGTTCTAGAAAATGACAAGTACCACTAGTGCTTTTTCTATCAAGTGAACAACCGGCATAATCCGAATCGGAATAGCCATGCAATGTAAATGAATCATTATGTGGGTACCATAATCCTAGTCTAGATGACCCAATGAGATATCTAAAAATTCGTTTTACCGCTTTTAAATGAGATTCTTTTGGATTGGCTTGAAATCTAGCACATAAGCATACGACAAACATAATATCGGGTCTAGTTGCACTAAGATAAAGTAGAGATCCTATCATACCTCTATACAAAGTTTGATCTATAGAAACTCCTGATTCATCTTTTCCTAATTTTAGTGTTGCACTCATTGGTGTAGAAGCATGTTTAAGGTTTTCAAATCCAAAACGCTTAAGAATATCATGGACATATTTAGTTTGGCATACAAAGATACCGTCAATTTTTTGTGATATTTGAAAACCAAGGAAATAAGAAAGTTCTCCTACAAGACTCATTTCAAACTCATTTTTCATCACTAAAATAACTTCTTTACACATCTCTTCATTAGTAGATCCAAAAATAATATCATCAACATATATTTGTAGAATAATTATATCATCTTTATTGTGCTTAATGAAGAGAGTATTATCCGCACTTCCCATAATATAACCATGCTTTAATAAAAATGATGTAAGTCTTTCATACCATGCACGGGGCGCTTGTTTTAAACCATATAGCGCTTTTTCTAGTTTATAAACATGATTTGGAAATTTTTCATTAATAAAACCGGGGGGTTGTTCAACATAAACTTCTTCTTTTACAAACCCGTTTAGAAAAGCATTTTTCACATCCATTTGAAATAGTTTTATTCTTTTAAAGCTTGCAAATGCTAGAAAAATTCTTATAGACTCCAATCTAGCAACGGGTGCAAAAGATTCATCAAAATCTATCCCCTCGATTTGAGAATATCCTTGTGCTACTAAACGTGCTTTATTTCTAGATATTCTAGACTCACCATCTAATTTATTTTTGAAAATCCATTTTACACCTACAACCGGGTGATTAGATGGTCTTTCTACTAATTTCCAAACATTATGTCGCTCAAATTGTTCTAATTCTTCATTCATAGCCAAAAACCAAAATTCATCATTTAAAGCGGTAGTAACGGTTTTGGTTCTATTTCGGAAACAAAACAAATATTGAAAAAGATTCATGAAGAGAAGAGCGAGTTCTTACCCCGATGGATGGTTCACCAATTATCAATTCCCGTGGATGATCCTTTGTGAATTTTAAGACACTTGGAGGTACATATTCATCTTTCTTGGCCTCCTCTTCTTCTTCTTTGGAAGGTTCTTCATCACCATGCTCCAAAGGAGGTAATAGATCATCCTCTTTACCTGCGGAAAGTCTTTCTATACAAGGAACAAGCTCATCAAATTTCACATTAATTGACTCTTCAACTTTTCTAGTTCTTTTATTAAAAACTCTATAAGCTTTACTAGTTGAAGAGTATCCAAGAAATGTTCCTTCATCACATTTTTCATCAAACTTTCCCAAGCTATCTTTTGTATTTAAGATAAAGCATTTACAACCAAAAACTTTGAAGTAAGACACATTAGGCTTCTTTTGAAAATAGAGTTCATATGGTGTGAGATTTAAAGATGGGCGAAGCATGATTCTATTTATTACATAACATGATGTGTTTACGGCTTCGGCACAAAAGGACTTAGGTAATTTATATTCACATAACATAGTGCGTGCTAGATCTTGAAGTGTCCTATTCTTTCTTTCTACAACACCATTTTGTTGTTGTGTGCGTGGTGCGGAGAACTCATGTTTTATGCCTAACATATCACAATAAGAAGTAAATTTTTCATTTTCAAATTCTCCTCCATGATCCGAGCGAATGCATTTAATTTTTAAATCACTTTCATTTTGAATACGAGTACATAATTTTGAAAACTCACAAAACGCTTCGGATTTGGATGAGAGAAATATTGTCCAACAATATCTAGAAAAATCATCTATTAAAACATATGTATACAATCTACCACCAAGACTTGCGGTGCTAACGGGACCAAAGAGATCCATATGAATTAATTGCAAAGGTCTTGTAGTAGAAATAACATTTTTACTTTTGAAAGAGGATCTAGTAATTTTACCTTTTTGACATGGTGAACAAAGTGAAGGTAAATTTCCATTTAATCTAGGCAATCCTCTAACTAAATCTCTTTTGGCAAGTTTTACAATAAGCTTTGTGCTAGCATGTCCTAGCCTTCTATGCCAAAGATTAAGTTCATTATTTTTGGTAATAAAACATTTTAAAGATGATTTTGAAAGATCATGAAATGAAACAATATAAACATTGTGTATTCTTGGTGCAGTTAGTAAAATATTGTTTGTAATAGGATTAGATATTTTGCATAGATTAGTAAAAGATTCAAATAAAACATCTAATCCTTTATCACATAATTGGCTAATAGAAATAAGATTATGTTTTAGCTCTTTTACATAAAGAACATTTGATATAGTGAAGGATTCGTTACCAACTGTACCAATTCCCATGATTCTTCCTTTTCCGTTGTCGCCAAAAGTCACAATCCCTCCCTTCTTCCTTTCTACGCTAAGGAACTTTGATTTATTGCCCGTCATGTGCTTGGAGCATCCTGAATCCAAGTACCACACGTCTTTATTGTCCTTAGCCTGCCTGCACATCTAGAAAGAAGATGAGAGTAAAGATCCGGATACCCAAGTGGAACCACCCATAGAGTAAGTGGACGCCTTAAGTACCCAGACTTGCTTTAAAGTATTTCGTTTTATTTTCCTGCAAGAACTAGTTGTGTGCCCCAACCTATAACAGTTTGCACACAAAATAAAGAGGGCTGAGACCCTTTTCTGGAAAATTTTCTTGCTGGAATAATTTTGATTTACAGGAGGAAAATATTTTGAAAAAGAAAATTCAGGTTTTTGGTATGTGGAGCTAGCGCCGGCGTTAGTGGCTAGCGCCGGGCGGTAGCTCTCACCTCGATATCCGAGCCCAAACTTTCCAGATCCATGACACTGGTACCCTAGAATCATTTCCAGTGATTTTTGGCCTATACCAAATTTTTTAATGGCCATGGTGAGATCATGAACTTGTGCTTTAAGTGAAGAATTTTCTTTCACAAGCATGACACACCTATTTTCAAAACCTTTCTTATTATTTTTGATTTGTAAAAGAGAGGCTTCCAATTTCCTTTCTAATTCCCCCTTCTCTTTTGTAAGAGTTTTGGCATGAGAGAGGGCTTTAGAAAGTGACTCTTCTATATCTTTTGCCAATTTTGTGGAGTGATCACATTCTTGGCACGAAACCTTTCTCTTTTCTAAAACAATTACCTTTTTGGAAAGCTTTTGATTTTCTTTAATAAGAGATTCATTTTCACGATTTAATAAAATACTATCTTTCATATTTTTATCAAAAGCTTTGCAAGTTTCAAGAAATTCATTATACAATACATCATAAGTGTGAGGAGTTACCTCAGTGTCATTAGGAACACTGGAGTCGTTGCCGTCATTTTCATGTCCCATAAGGCACATGTTTGCTTCCTCATCTTCGCTTGATGAAGACCCACTTGATTCTTCGGAGGAGGAGGAGGAAGAGTCATCCCATGTTCTAGCTTTTAGTACTTTCTTCTTCTCCTTCCCTTTGTGCCGTTTTTCTTTCTTCTCCTTCAAGAACTTTGGGCACTGGCTCCGAATGTGCCCCGTCTTCCTACAATGATAGCATTCCGGTAGAGGTCTTTCTTCTTCATTGTCGCTCTCTTTTTCCTTCTTTGAAGATGATCCTTTCCATCTTTCACCCTTTTGGAAATATTTTCGAAAGGTGTTTCTCCTTTCCGGATTGCGCATGAACTTTCAGAAGTTCTTTACCAAAAGACTCTCTTCATCTTCATCCTCATCCTCTTGGCACTCCTTTGATTTTAATGTCAACGCCTTCTTCTTTGACTCCTTGTTGTATTCATCATGTTGGATTTTGAGTTCTACCTCATGGGTTTTGAGATTCCCAATGAGGCTCTCAACTTGGAGCGTCCTTAAGTTGTGCGACTCCGAAATAGCCGTCACCTTCGGGTTGAATTTTGGAGGAAGAGAACGAAGGATCTTACGGACCAAGTCGCCATTTGAGAAGGTCTTTCCAAGAGCTTTTGAGGCATTGACGATCTTGGTGAAGCGCGTGTACATACCATCAACATCTTCGCTTTCATCCATTCGGAATTTTTCATATTCCGACTCCAGTTGGAAAAGCTTGGAATCTTTAACCTGCGATGTACCTTCATGAGTAACTTCCAAATGATTCCAAATTTCATATGCAGTAGTACAAGCAGAAATTCTATTAAATTCATTTCTATCTAACGCACAAAATAGAGCATTCATGGCTTTTGCGTTATTTTTACATTTGAGTTTATCCCGATCATCCCATTTATCCTTGGGTTTTTCTAACATAACCTCTCCAACTACAAATGTAGGAGGAGTGTATTCTTCTTCTACCATGTTCCAAACCTCAATATCTAGGGTCATTAGAAAACAACGCATCCTATTTTTCCAATAATTATAATCCGACCCAGTAAATAGTGGAGGTCTACTAATTCTCTGACCCTCGAAAAAAGCGAGATCATAAGATGTCATTATTCCTGGTTTTTAAACTGTTTGGAATAACCTGGCTCTGATACCACTTGTTGGATCTTACGGCGCCCTTAGAGTGGGGTGAATAAGGGAATAAAAATTCTTTTTATAATTTTATGATAATTACTAAGTTGTTTTGATTAATATGAAATAATAAAGACAATTTAGTAAAAACAATTTTGCAATAATGAAATTTTACGTCAATAGAGAGAAATCAAAGTAAACACAAAAGAGACATGATTATATTATATGAAAAAGTGTTTACATAAAATTTGATTTCTATATCGCTAGAAATCGGAAGCGTACAAATGAAGATTTCTTTTCCTTTTCTATACCGACTTGTATCCCCACAAACCGGTTGGCTTTAGCCTATCCTTCCCCGGATATGGCCTCAAGCCGCTCTAGCCAATCCTTCCCCGGATATGGCCTCGAGCACCCCCTAGATCTAATCCCATAGACCTAGTCGCCAACTCACGCAGCGAATTCCCCCTAAGCCGCGCAAGGACCTAGTCGCCAAAAACAAGGCGATTTCACTACAAGATACAAATAAAGAAATGAAGTGAATAACAAGAAAACTCCCTCTTGAGATTTCTGGAGATGAGGATGAAGGATTGCTGAAACACAAGTGAGGTCGAAGCGATCGTTCTTCGGATGCAGCGTGATGGCTTCCTTCTCCAGAATTTCTTCTTTAACTTTGAGTGGGAGATGACCTTTTGGCAGAGTAGCAGCACGAGAGTATGGGCACAAGTAGTCTCACTGGAAGGTCTCTTCAAAACGAGAGAGAGCCCACCCTTTTATAGAACTTGGAGCTAGCGCCGGCGGTAGTAGATAGCGCTGGCGGTAGCGTTCGTGTCCAGCGGTTGCGCAACCGTCGGCGGCGTGGCGTTCTGCACGAATTCGAGATAGCGCCTGGTTGTAGCGGTAGCGCTGGCGGTAGCGGTAACGGTAGCGGTTACGGAACCGTCGCGTGCACGAACTCGAGATAACGCCGGGCGGTAGCGCTAGCGCTAGCGATAGCGCTGGCGGTAGCGCTGCTCCCTTCAAAAAGTTGTTCCAAGCTGCTTTCTACCTGTGGATTATTGCACTTATAGTTCCTGCACACTATAAACACACTACAAGCAATATCAAATACAATATGTGATTTGTTATTCTCAAACAAAGGGATGTGACACACATGTCCAACAACAGGGAACCGAGCTCACCTGGAGGTGGAGGGACTCCACACCTAACAGGGAGCCGAGCTCACCTGGAGGTGGAGGAACTCAACACCTAACAGGGAGCCGAGCTCACCTGGAGGTGGAGGAACTCAACCATCCTCAGACTGACTTCTCTTCTTGGAGCCTTACCAACCCAAAAGAATCTATCCGATGAGCCACTCAGCGACCAGCATCAACAAGTCCGGGCGAGTGGTATCCAGTCGAGGACTTGACCTAAAATGAACCTACCCGACGAGCCACCCAACGACCGGCATCAACAAGCCCGGGCGAGTGGTCTCCAGTCGAGGACTCGACCTAAAATGAATCTACCCGACGAGCCACCCAGCGACCGGCATCAGCAAGCCCGGGCGAGTGGTCTCCAGTCAAGGACTCGACCTAAAACGAATCTACCCGACGAGCCACCCAGCGACCGACATCAACAAGCCCGAGCGAGTGGTCTCCAGTCGAGGACTCGACCTAAAACGAATCTACCCGACGAGCCACCCAGTGACCAACATCAACAAGCTCGAGCGAGTGGTCTCCAGTCGAGGACTCGACCTAAAATGAATCTACCCGACGAGCCACCCAGCGACCGGCATCAACAAGCCCGGGCGAGTGGTCTCCAGTCGAGGACTCGACCTAAAACGAATCTACCCGACGAGCCACCCAACGACCGACATCAACAAGCCCGGGCGAGTGGTCTCCAGTCGAGGACTCGACCTAAAATGAATCTACCCGACGAGCCACCCAGCGACCGACATCAACGAGCCCGGGCGAGTGGTCTCCAGTCGAGGACTTGACCTAAAACGAATCTACCCGACGAGCCACCCAGCGACCAACATCAACAAGCCCGGGCGAGTGGTCTCCGGTCGAGGACTCGACTTAAAATGAATCTACTCGACGAGCCACCCAGCGACCGACATCAATAAGCCCGGGCGAGTGGTCTCCAGTCGAGGACTCGACCTAGATGCTATCTTTAACAACTTTTGATATATTATAAATAGATTACATACCATTACAATGCGCTTCCTTGCGCTTACTCGGCCACATGCACCTTGGCCATCTCATTCATCACTTCCTCTATCTCCTCAGCTTCCTCCTGGTCCTTCCGGGTAAAGCTGTCTCCTCTCTGTCGGGGTTCTTCTTCCCTCCCCTACCTCCAGAAACTCTGGGTATGTGGTTGTCGCGTGACCCTCTTGCTGATGTAAGTCACTGTACGACAATGCCATCATCCTTGCTTCCTTCCCTGCGCGACCCCTCTTCTTATTTCCTCTTTTTCGGCCAATCATCATGGTTTGCAGGGGGTGAGGTTGCAATGGCCTTGTGTCCGACTGCCACCCTGCTGGGTTGAACCGTCCCTGCCCCCCCTGAAAGTTTCCTCTTCCTTGGAAATGACCTCTTCCTTGGCCTTGAGGGGGTCCTCCTGGCGGCCTCCAGGTCGGTTGGGCGACTAGTGGTTGAAACCCTCAGCCTTGCTCCTGCCCAACGGGGGGTCCCTGGTCCCCCTGACTTCTCGCTTCCTCCTTCTTCTTCCCTCCTTGCTCTTTCTTCTCCTCCTTCTCCTCTTTCTCACCCATGGCCAACCTTGCCATGAACTCCTGGTTTGTGGCCTCACACTCAATTTCTCGAGCAGCGCGCTTCATCAGCTCTTCGAAATACAGGGGTGGGTCCTGAGTCAAGCTCATCCTGAACAGCCCCTGCTGTAAGCCGAGGGTGAAAGACAGCTGCAGGGTATGCCCGGGCACCTCAATGACAAGGAGGACTTCCTCCTGGAATCTATCCACGTAACTCCCCAACGTCTCCCCTGGCCTTTGCTGAACCAAGAACAGGGCCTCCGCCCCCTTCCTCCTCTTCTTTGAAGTGGAGAACCTTAGCAAGAAACTTCGGCACAGGTCCTCGAAGTCGTAGATGGTTCCCACTGGGAGTTGGTGGAACCATTCTCTCGCCTTCCCCTTGAACGTGACCGCGAAGAGTCTGCATTTAAAGACATCCGACAATTTCCTGATCGAGGCCATGTCTTCGAACCACTGGAGATGCTGAACAGCATCGTCCTTCCCTGCGTAGTAAGACATGCCAGGCTCGCTGAACCCATCTGGAACGGGAGCTGAGATGATCAGCTCACAGAAGGGACTTCCCCATCCTCCCTGGCGAGTCGAAGGCGTTCTCTCTGCCTCCCTACTGGGGTAGCCGGTCCCAGAAGAGCTGTTGAAGAGCACTCTTGCTTGAAGACCCAAACCTTCCCCTATGGCCAGCTCCTTCCCTTGCCGGTATGCTTGCTCCGCCTCCATCGGAGATTGCGAGGCGAGCACGGGTGCGGGTGGTGTCGAGCACTCGCTGTGAGGGGGGAGTGCGACCCGCAAGAGCTCCAGGATCGACTTCCTGAACTCATCAAAATCACCCTTCTTCACGTACTCACTGATAGGGGGTGAGTCCCCCAGCTCATCGCTTCCAGCCATGAGACTTGCTCAGAGCTTTCCGAACTAGCTGCTTCCACGCTCACCACACCATAATGTTGAAACCAGAGAACTGGTCTCGACGTTCGCAAGGGGGATGCAGCTAACCCTTACTTGACCTGAGCGAGACCCTTGACCAGTCAATAAGAACCGAAGAACCTTGCCCTTGGAAAACTTCTAAGTCCACAAACGAACTGTTGGGTTTTCCATAAATACCATTCAAAATGATATGAACACATCAAATGTGCGCAGCGGAAGAAATACTAGAACAACCCAAAGAGTAAGGAACTTACAGATCTCATGAATCAAGAGATTAGGAAAGCAAAATGCAATATACCTTCGCGGGATTGAGTCAATAATCAACCAAGGTGCTCCAAAGAGAAATCCAAAATCTGTCTTTGAGTTCTTCAAGAATCGAAATGGATCGATCCCTCTATAGAAGTCCACACAAGCAAAAGGAGAACCCTAGCTTCTTGTCGTACAAGAACTAGGTCGGAGAAGGAAGCTCTCAACGTCCCCACAGACTGCTAGGTCCGAGACAGGGGAGGCGACGACCGTCGGCGGCGACTAGCGGCGGCGGAAGACGATCGGTGGACGGGAAGATCGAGATGCCCTCGCGCGGAACAGTTCCGGTCGGCAGTTCTCGTCTAAAATCGCGAAAAAGATTAAGTCTCTCCTAAACCTAAAATCGCATGCCCTTTTATACTAAAACGCATAAATCAGGCTATCTGCAGACCAGAGGAAAAACAGAATATTTCTCTCCAGATTTACATTCGCCGAATTCGACTAAACAATATAACCAAATTCGACTAAGATTCGGCGAAACCATTTCGACAAATTCGTTTATATAAATTCGGCTATATCATTTCGTCGAAACCATTTCGTCGAACTGACATGATTCGGCTAAACCCTTTAGTCGAATCTGTTACAATTTCAGCTAAACACTTTAGCCGAATTTGTTAGTCGAAACAAGCTAATTCGGTTAAACCCTTTAGCCGAATTTGACACAGTTCGGTTAAACCCTTTAGCCGAATTTGTTAAGTAAATAGTCATTCGTTTAAACCCTTTAAACGATTTTCCGTTGAGACATTCTCAACTTAATTCCAAGCAGTCACAGGATTGGTCCTCCACTCATATCCAATATGAGTAAGGCCAACACAATCCTTTCTCCAATTTCTCCAAACGCTTTTATGTGCAACCCTATAGGCTCATATTGCGTTGGCAGCAAGACTAACTATTGATTGCTTTGAGATCACCTCAGAAACACCAACACGAACCCCTTAAGCTGCAGCGTGGAGGTCCCACCACATACCCGGAAGCTCTCAGGGAACTTCCCCTCCCAAGCCAATGTTGAGCCTGGGCACCTTGTGTTGGAGTTACCATTGTGATCTAGAAGTGGTCAAACATGTAATGTCATTGCCAACGCGATATGAGCCTGCAGGGTCACACATAAGAGCATGTGGAGAAGTTGGTAGATTGACTGTGTTGGTAAAGGTTACCAATCACCATATAGAATGGGGAAGTCCAGCAAATGTTGCTGTCTGAATTCGTCGGGTTTACACGGATAGAATTCGTCGGATTCGTCGGGATTCGTCGGATTATCCCGTGAACACTCGACGAATTATTACAGAGACCCTTCAGTCGGCAAAATGTTGTCGTCTGTCTGGATTCGTCGGGATTCGTCGGATTGTCCCGTGAACACTCGACGAATTGTTACAGAGATCATTTTCTCGGCAAATGTTACCGTCTGATCTGATTCGTCGGATTCGTCGGATTGTCCCGTGAAATCTCGACGAATGATGTTCCGTGGAATCCCGACGAATTGTAACAGAAGTCCCTATTATGCTGTGTGGTCTGCGGATAGCGATTCCTCTAGAAGTTGTTTATCCTTTGGGTATAAATAGAACTTCTTTTAGGGTTCTCAGAACTTACGAAAAGAAAAGGCCGACGGAAGTGTTCCGCTCTCGCCCGAACCCTAGACGGAAGGAGTTCCGTCGCTCGTTCGCCTCCGCCGACCTCCTCTCCGGCGATCGTCGCCGTGTGTGTTCTTCCTGGAGCGAACCTAGCAGTTCGTGGAAGTACAAAGGTGCAGTCGTCCTTCTCCTTGCTCGTGTGGATCACTGTAGAGACGTAGACATCATTCTACGTGAGGACTCTTGCAAAGCCGACGAAGGCAATCTTCTTCGTGGAGCATCTAGGTTGGATTTGATCCAATCCCGTCAAGGTAATTTCATACCTAGCATTTTGTTAACCTTTTGATTCAACATTCATGGCCGATCCAAACTCTTTTGGGTTGTTTCTGTTTATTTCCGCTGCGCCTACATTTGATGTATGGTTCTAGAAAAGCCCAACAGTGGTATCAGAGGGAGGTTCTGGTCATGAATGTTGTTTCAGAAGTTAGGTTATTCCAGTACGTGCAAATCTAGGTATTTGGAAGCGTTCTAAATGTCAAGATTTCTTCTTGGAATATCACATTTGATGTGATTTTGTGTGGTTTCCGGTGGTGGGATTTCAAAAATTTGGTCGGGGCTCTACCCCGCACCCTGCAAGGGCTCTGCCCCTTGACCCCGCTCGCTGATCGGTCAGTGAGACCACCGCCAGGGGCGCGGCCCCTTGGAACCCCGCCAGGAACGTCTGGGATTTCGTGGTAATTTCTAATTGTTAGAAATTGTTGTCTCCTTAGCAGTAACCGTCCCTCAAGTGGTTAATGAACCCTTGTATTGTTTTGGATTTTGAATCCAACAATGAGAGACGAGCTTGTCTACTGCTTTAAGTCGAGTTGTCTTTGCCTTTGTCCAATGCATGTAAATCTGAAGATTTGGAAGAGTTCTAAATGTCCAGATTTAGCCCTTTCATCTATCAAAGGTTGATAGTCTTTTGTTGTGCACATAAGGGATGCATGTGGATTTTAGAAAGCTTGTTTTTCTGTGGATGTGCACATTGATCAAATGTTGATCATGGTTAAGTGTTAACCTATTATTAAAAATCCTTTCATCAAATATTAAGTGTTCGGATGCCTTCCGTTGGATGACACTCTTCCTGCCTCGATCGATGAAGTGTGGGCTTGCCAAAGCAAGGTGCATTAATCTATCTTGGTAAGGGTGCGAGCGGATAATTGTGATATCCCACTGTCGACATCGGGTCTAACTTAACTAGGTGACCTCAAAGGTTGAGTGCCTAGAGGCATAGGGTTGGCATGCACCATATGATGGATGCGAATAAGGAGTTATTCACCAGCCATACAAGAATTGCATGAGGATGCAATTGGCAAGCGTTGCCTACCTAAATAACCGCATTATGAGAGGAACGCCAAAGCGGACTCGTGGTGTTGGTGAAATACGGATCTTGTCCACTAAGAGAGTAGCTCGCATGGACTCTCCGAATTGATAGTGAGGGCTATCAATTTGAATAAAATAGTGGGAGTATTTAATTGAAGTCCAAATTAAAAATAAATTGTATTTTGAAATTAAGGTACTGATTAAATTCTGCATGAATTCTTGTAGAATTCCATGGCAAGTGGTTCACATTCCACCTTGTCCCTAAGAGCTATCCTTGAGAAGGACAAGCTTAGTGGGACGAATTACATGGACTGGTATAGGAACCTGAGAATTGTTCTCAGGCAAGAGCGAAAGCTCTACGTCTTGGAAGAAGAAGCCCCCGAGGTGCCGACCGGGAACTCGTCCCGTGTTGATAAGGATGCTTATAAGAAGTATACCGATGACGCCTTAGACGTCGAGTGCCTTATGCTTGCCACCATGAACTCTGAGCTTCAGAAGCAACACGAGAACATGGGGTGCAAGGAGATTGACGAGCACCTAAAGAAAATGTTTCAAGGGCAAGCTCGTCAAGAGAGGTTCGATGTCACGAAGGCCTTATTTCAGTGCAAAATGGGAGCTCGAGACTCAGTTGGTACTCACGTACTCAAGATGATTGAGTATATAGAGAACCTGGAGAGACTGGGTTTTCCTCTGGGTTAAGAGTTGGCCACAGATCTTATCCTGCAATCGTTGCCGGATAGTTATGAGCAGTTTGTCTTAAACTACAACATGAATGAAATAGACAAGACACTGCCCGAGCTCCTAGGCATGTTGCGAACTGCCGAAATAAACATGAAGAAGGCCAAGCCTGCTAGTCCCATATTGATGGTACATAAAGGCAAGGGTAAGGCCAAGGGCTTCAAGAAGACGAAGGTGGGACCTAAGTCACATCTTGAGCCCAAATCTTCTGCACTGAAAAGGAAGAGCACCGTGAAGGAAGGGAAATGCCACCACTGTGGCAAGGCTGGTCATTGGAGGAGGAATTGTCCTTCATACATTGAGGGTCTGCAGAAAATGAAGGGAGGTATGACTTCCGCTTCGGATATTTACGTTATAGAGATAAACCTTTCTGCTCCTTCATCTTGGGTATTGGATACCGGATGTGGTTCTCACATTTGTACAAATGTGCAGGAACTAGGAAGGAGGAGATTGCTGAGTAAAGGAGAGGTGGACCTGCGCGTCGGCAATGGAGCAAGAGTTGCTGCTGTAGCCGTAGGGGTTTACCGTCTTTCTTTGCCCAGTGGGCTTGTAATAGAACTTAATAATTGTTATTATGTTCCGGCCATAACTAGAAACATTATATCCATTTCATGCTTAGACATGATTGGATTTTCTTTTATAATTAAGAACAATTGTTGTTCTATATTTAAGAATGATGTTTGTTATGCTGTAGCTCAATTGTTTAATGGTCTTTATGTTTTGAACCTGGACCATCCGATCTATAATGTAGATAATAATAAAAGACTAAGAACAAATGACTCAAATCCTACATATCTCCGGCATTGTCGTTTGGGCCATATAAACGAGAAGCGCATATCCAAGCTCCATAAAGATGGACTATTGGACTCATTTGATTATGAATCATTTGAGCGATGCGAGTCTTGTTTATTAGGCAAGATGACTAAAGCCCCTTTCACTGGTTATACTGAAAGGGCCGAGGATCTTTTGGGTATAGTACATAGTGATGTATGCGGACCCATGAGTTCTATGGCTAGAGGTGGGTATTTCTACTTCGTTACATTTACTGATGATTTCAGTAGATACGGATACGTGTATCTTATGAAGTGCAAATCCGAAACTTTTGAAAAGTTCAAAGAGTTTAAGAATGAAGTGGAGAACCAATTGGGTAAAAAGGTTAAAGCACTCCGATCTGATCGAGGTGGCGAATACCTGAGTCATGAGTTCCGTGATCATCTGAAAGAGTGTGGTATTGTATCACAGCTCACTCCGCCCAGGACACCGCAGCATAATGGTGTGTCTGAGAGGAGAAATCGTACTCTGTTAGACATGGTACGGTCGATGATGAGTCATGCAGACTTGCCTGTTTCCTTTTGGGGTTTTGCTTTAGAGACTGCTGCTTTGACACTGAATCGCGCTCCGACGAAAACGGTTCTAAAGACACCATATGAGATATGGACTGGGAAGCGTCCTAGTATGTCATTCATTAAAATTTGGGGCTGTGAGGCATACGTACGACGTCAAATGCCTGACAAGCTGGAACCCAAATCAGATAAGTGTTATCTGGTGGGATATCCTAAGGAAATGAAAGGATATTACTTTTACCTACCGTCTGAGGGCAAAGTGTTTGTCGCAAGGATGGGTGTATTCTTGGAGAAAGAGTTCTTATCAAGAAAGACGCAAAAGGTAGAACTTGAAGAAGTTCAAGAACCACAAGTAGTGAATGAACCAGAGTTGGATTCTGAGCCAGGACTACAAGATGTTGTAGCTAGAGAACCTGCTCACGAAACACAAGTCCTACGTAGATCTGGTAGACCAAGATTTGAGCCTGAGAGATATGGATTTCTCGTGTCTCAAATAGGTAATGTGTTGCTTATGGATCATGATGATGAACCAGCGACCTACCAAGAGGCTATGAATGGACCGGACTCCGACAAATGGCTTGAGGCTATGAAATCCGAAATGGACTCCATGTATACAAACCAAGTTTGGAATTTGGTGGAACCACCTGAAGGGGTACAACCCATAGGGTGCAAGTGAGTCTTCAAGATAAAGACCGACATGGATGGGAATGTACAGACATTCAAAGGGCGACTGGTGGCTAAGGGTTTCAAGCAAATTCATGGTATTGACTATGATGAGACCTTTTCCCCTGTTGCCATGGTAAAGTCCATTAGGATATTGCTTGCTATTGCTGCGTATTATGACTACGAGATCTGGCAGATGGATGTCAAAATGGCTTTCCTAAATGGAAACCTCCTTGAGGAAGTGTACATGACACAACCCGAGGGTTTTGTATCCCCAAATGAAGCCACTAAAATATGCAAGCTGAATAGGTCCATCTATGGATTGAAACAGGCCTCTAGAAGTTGGAATCTTCGTTTTGATGAGAAGATCAAAGAGTTTGGTTTTGTCAAGAACGAGGATGAACCGTGTGTTTACAAGCGAATCAGTGGGAGCATTGTTGTCTTCCTGATATTGTATGTAGATGACATACTGTTGATCGGGAATGACATACCTACCCTGAAAGTTGTTAAGAACAACCTAGGGAACTGCTTTTCTATGAAGGACTTGGGTGAAGCGACTTACATACTCGGTATTAAGATCTATAGAGATAGATCGAAGAAGTTGCTGGGTTTGACCCAGAGTACGTACATTGAGAAGGTGTTGAAGCGGTTCAACATGCTTGAGTCCAAGAAAGGATTTTTGCCCATGTCTCATGGTGTGAATCTCTCTAAGGACCAGTGTCCAAAATCTTGTGAAGATAAGGACCGCATGAAGTTGATTCCATATGCTTCGGCAATTGGGTCAATCATGTATGCAATGTTATGTACTCGACCCGATGTCTCTTTTGCTTTGAGCATGACTAGCAGGTATCAGTCTGATCCCGGTGAATGTCACTGGATAGCCGTAAAGAATATCCTGAAGTACTTGAGAAGGACTAAGGATGTATTCTTGGTGTATGGTGGAGAGGAAGAGCTCGTTGTAAGTGGTTACACGGATGCCAGCTTCCAAACTGATAGGGATGATTCGAAGTCTCAGTCAGGGTTTGTGTTTTGCCTGAATGGAGGAGCTGTGAGCTGGAAGAGTTCCAAGCAAGAAACAGTTGCTGATTCTACAACTGAGGCCGAGTATATCGCTGCAGCTAATGCGGCGAAGGAGGCTGTATGGATTAGGAAATTCATCGGCGAGCTAGATGTAGTTCCTAGCATTGTTGGTCCCGTAGTTCTCTACTGTGATAACAATGGTGCAATTGCACAATCTAAGGAACCTAGATCCCATCAGCGCTCCAAGCACATACTTCGGCGGTTCCATCTTATTCGTGAGATTGTCGAACGAAGAGATGTGAACATTTGCAGAGTGCCGACTGAGGAGAATATTGCAGATCCACTGACAAAGCCTGTCGCACAGAGAAAGCATGATGGTCATACTAGATCAATGGGTATACGATACCTGAGTGATCAACTCTAGTGGGAGTCTTGTGGGTTGCATGTAAAATAAATATTCTGTTGGCTGTTTATTATTTATTCATATGATGAATTGTGTACCAATTATTTCTTTTTACAATTAATGGCAAGTTCTTTTATTACGATATACTGTTTCTATATGATAGAATAAAATTCGTGATAAATACCCTTAGAATGTTCGCTTCCATAGGACATCAAGTACGTGACTTGAATGTGAGAGCCTGTGATTTCGAAGCTTCATTCTTAAAAGGTCCCTGGTCGAGGTATCATCGTAGAAGCTAAGGGTAATGATGATACGTTAAGACTAGCATGTGTGTTGACTGATGACCGGTTCTCACAGGTCATGATATTGTGATATCAAGTCATCACGTGGGTACTTGTTAGTGAACAAGTTGTACTGGACAGACCCAACCTGAGACTACTTTGTGGATTATTACTTAAAAGTGTCACAAGTAGGTCTCATTTGACAATGGTGTTGTGGTCCTTTGACCTGAAGTCACATCATTCATCGAGTGAGGAAAAGCGTGCTTTGATGTCATCTAAAGTCTTCCTTGAAGAAGGTTGATGATAAGGGTGGTCGTTGGGTACGTTACGAATCATTTGGGTGTTTGGGTGTGAGTAGATATGGGATTTGTCCTCCTATATAACAGGAGTTGCATCCATGGGCCCCTTGATGGAATTGGACTGAGAAATGCATGGCCATGCTTGGTTGAGTCAATATGTGATATTGAGCTCACCATTCTCTGGAAGTCCATTCTAGATCAAGAAACTTGGATTGAGCTATTATGAGGGTGACACGGTCCATGCCTCTAGTTCTTTCCGGATGTAAGGGACAAAGGGACAAAGACAACGCTGGAACATTGGTCATAAAGGCTTATGAGTTATGAACTCTTATTGATTGGGGAGCAATGATGCATTGCTAGATGCCGCTCATTGTTTGTGAGGTTTTTGTTTGATACTTTCAAGATCAAGTGGGAGACTGTTGGAGTTACCATTGTGATCTAGAAGTGGTCAAACATGTAATGTCACTGCCAACGCGATATGAGCCTGCAGGGTCGCACATAAGAGCATGTGGAGAAGTTGGTAGATTGACTGTGTTGGTAAAGGTTACCAATCACCATATAGAATAGGGAAGTCCAGCAAATGTTGCTGTCTGAATTCGTCGGGTTTACACGGATAGAATTCTTCGGATTCGTCGGGATTCGTCGGATTATCCCGTGAACACTCGACGAATTATTACAGAGACCCTTCAGTCGGCAAAATGTTGTCGTCTGTCTGGATTTGTCGGGATTCGTCGGATTGTCCCGTGAACACTCGACGAATTGTTACAGAGATCATTTTCTCGACAAATGTTGCCGTCTGATCTGATTCGTCGGATTCGTCGGATTGTCTCATGAAATCTCGACGAATGATGTTCCGTGGAATCCCGACGAATTGTAACAGAAGTCCCTATTATGCTGTGTGGTCTGCGGATAGCGATTCCTCTAGAAGTTGTTTATCCTTTGGGTATAAATAGAACTTCTTTTAGGGTTCTCAGAACTTACGAAAAGAAAAGGCCGACGGAAGTGTTCCGCTCTCGCCCGAACCCTAGACGGAAGGAGTTCCGTCGCTCGTTCGCCTCCGCCGACCTCCTCTCCGGCGATCGTCGCCGTGTGTGTTCTTCCTGGAGCGAACCTAGCAGTTTGTGAAAGTACAAAGGTGCAGTCGTCCTTCTCCTTGCTCGTGTGGATCACTGTAGAGGCGTAGACATCATTCTACGTGAGGACTCTTGCAAAGCCGATGAAGGCAATCTTCTTCGTGGAGCATCTAGGTTGGATTTGATCCAATCCCGTCAAGGTAATTTCATACCTAGCATTTTGTTAACCTTTTGATTCAACATTCATGGCCGATCCAAACTCTTTTGGGTTGTTTCTGTTTATTTCCGCTGCGCCTACATTTGATGTATGGTTCTAGAAAAGCCCAACACCTTGGAGGGCACTAAGGATCACCTCACCATCCGCCTTCAATGACAGGGGGAGGGGAGGGGTAGTGCTTGCTCACACGCGAGGGAGGGGGGGGGTACCAACATCACTTCCCAAGGTGCCCATGGGGGTCTATTTATAGACTTCCAAATATTGGGCTGCGAATAGCCCAAATTCTGTTATCCGCAACTCAACTATGAACCTGAACGACCAGTACAGGGGGGATGTGAGTGAAGATGAGACGTCCACTTCCCCCCTTGCCTGAACAACCCACCCCTCCCTTTGCATAGAGAGCAGACGAGTGGACCGAAGGTCCACTCGCCCCTGGGACTGGGCGAGTGGACTCTTGGTCCACTCGCCCCTCTCCCCTTGGCTTGGGCGAGTGAACCGAAGGTCCACTCGCCCCTAGGCCTGGGCGAGTGGACCTTTGGTCCACTCGCCCCCTAAGGTCGGGAGAGTGGACCGAAGGTCCACTCGCCCCTAGGCCTGGGCGAGTGGACCGTTGGTCCACTCGCCCCCTAGGGCCAGGCGAGTGGACCGAAGATCCACTCGCCCCTAAGCCTGGGCTGGGCGAGTGGACCGAAGGTCCACTCCTCCCCTAGGCCTTGGCGGAAAGCGGGGGAGTGGACCGAATCGCCTACCTCCCCCTCCTTTTGCCTTGGGTGGCTTCGAAACTCTTCAACATGTCGACTCGTCGCGCCACGGCTACCTTCACTATTGCGATCTCGCCCGCGTCAGGTCACACCAGCTCGGAAAATATGAGGGTTGTACACATGTTGTGAATTATAACACAAGTAGTCATGATATCATGTAAAACATGTTTATCCCAAAAATGGGCTGACCACTTAATAATCACAAATATTGATTGAAAAACTCCAAGTGCCCGCTCTACATCTTTTGAGCATGCTTCTTGCATCATTGCAAAGTGTTGTTTTATTCATCTTCTGATTGAGAAATAATTTGAACTTGTGTTGATCATTTCAGATATATTCTGTCGGCTAAATAATAACAAACATCATAATTTTTTCCCAAAATTTTATAATGAGTAGGATGCGTAATACCTTGTACTAAGTTGGCAAGTAAATGAGATGAATGCAGGACAACGATGATATTGCCTCGAAAATAAAATTGTTGGCCCACCATGACGTTCTAAATATTGACTTGCCCATGTTGTTGGGCAGTTCTTCCATTGCCAATGCATGCAATCTAGATTTTTCAATATTTCTGGAAATCCTCGTTCTTCATCTTTCTGTAATAATCTTGCAACATCATTGACATTGAGATATCTCAAATATTCATCTATGTACACCTGTACAATTGTCCTACAAAATCTCTTTAAACATTGAATCACGGTTGACTCACCAATTCGAATATATTTACCGCAATTATCAGCTGATGTTCCATATGCTAACATACGAAATGTTGTTGTAATTTTTTGTAAAGTTGACAATACAAGTTTTCCAACACGATTCTTCTTTTGAATGAAGAAATTTTCGTCCTCCTGCACTGTAATGACCCGACCCCATTGTCCGAGCCGTACAAGGGCTGCAGCCCAGCGCCACCCCAACCCATCACTGTGCCTGTTTTTCAGCACAGTAGGTTGTTGGCGACAGGTCTCGAACCCTTGCCACCCTTGATAAGGCGCTCATTCAACGGCCCCCATCACCAACTGGGTTGCAGTTGGTGATGAGGGTTGTTGAATGAGCGCCTTATCAAGGGTGGCAAGGGTTCGAGACCTGCCGCCAACAACCTATTGTGCTGAAAAATAGGCACAGTGATGGGTTGAGGTGGCGCTGGGCTGCAACCCTTGTACGGCTCGGACAATGGGGCCGGGTCGTTACAAAAAAGTGCACTTTTTTGTAACGGCCCGCCTTGTATTGGCACTACCGACTGTTAGACGCCTGAACCCATTGTCCAGACGCCCGGGCTGCAGCCCGCTTTGAAACACCCCAAACCCCTCACTGTGCCTTTTTCTCAGCACAGTGGGTTGTTGATGGCGGGATTCGAACCCCCGTCACCCTTGATGAGAAACCTTCAACAGTCCAGACGCCCGGGCTGCAGCTCAGTTGGTGATGAGAACTGTTGAAGGTTTCTCATCAAGGGTGGCGGGGGTTCGAATCCCGCCATCAACAACCCACTGTGTTGAGAAACAGGCACAGGGAGGGGTTGGGGTGTTTCAAAGTGGGCTGCAGCCCGGGCGTCTGGACAATGGGGTCAGGCCTCTAACGGTCGGTAGTGCCAATGAAAGGCGGGCCGTTACAAAAACACACCACTTGCCTATATCTCGAACCACCAAAATAAGGCCTCTCAAGCCCTCCACGCCAAGGATCGGCTCAAACACAGCCTACGCACGAAGAATCTACGAAGATTTGGACAAAAAGAGGGTTATGACCGCTAACCCTAGCGCCAAAAACCTACGAAACGCATAAAACTTACGACGCACGCGACGAGCACGGCGAGAGCTTTCCAAATCTATGCTCCGACGAAGATTTCGAGCACCGGAGCTCCGCCGACGGCAGTCTGAAGCTCAGGAAAACCCCATTCTCTCCCTCTTTCTTTCTCTCGAAACTTCTGACTCGATAATCCAGGGAGGAAGAAGAAATGAAGAAGAATAGTAATAATATATATATATATATATATATATATATATAAACAGATGGTGGATGACATTCAAAGCTGTAATAATAATAATAATAAAGAAAGAAAGGCCGAACCAACGGTCGTCGATTCCAACGAAAATCGCACCGAAGACAAACGTCGACGCTACGAATCCAACGGAGAAGTCAAAAACAAAATCCGATAAGCAAATCTCAAGATATAAATTTTTGAAGTTTACGACGAACGATAATTATACAAATCTTTGGAAAATCACTGGTATTAAAATAACGCTCGGATCGCAACGAAACTTAGACAAGCCTTTCTAAAATTAATTAATTTAATTTTCTAACGCAAAATCTTCCAACTCCGGCACGCTCCAAAATTCGGTCGACTTGACCGAACGGACGCGCAAACGCGCAAACGATGACGCAATGCTAACTTCGCACTAACATAATGCCCTTACGTCAAAATGACATCAAAGGAGGATAAAATAATTCCTAAATCCATTCCACGGTCTAGTGTTACCTTCCATACTTCCCCAATTATTAATTCCAAATGTAATGTTATAATATAATATAAAATATAAATTGATAAAATAATAATTTATAATTATAATTATATGTATATATACACACACACATACGAGTGACAGACACGGGGCTTCGCCCCTACGGCCAATCACGATAGTACCTCGACTGTGACAGTACCCTGATCGTGACAGTCACGGGGCTCCGCCCCTATCAATTAATTAATGTCGTTCAAAATAAACACACTATTATTAACTAATTAATGCGAAAAATAGTTATACATAATTTTTCAATTTTTTAAAAAAAAATCATCATCATGATTATTGTGTATAATTAATTTTTCATCATTACATTTCCAAATCAAATTGATAGAGTTTCCATCATTACTTTTCTTAAATAACTTTAATAAAATTGACATGCCTACAATAGTAAGTATAAAAGCTCAACTTTTTTTTTTAAATTTTGGGATATGATGTAATTACTTAAATGGGCATTGCATTTTTTTAAAAATAGATTATAATATGTTAGGTTCTTATATGAAAAAATATGACTATATTTGACATTTTTGAATGTTTCACCAAAGACAATTTTTCCCATTTAGTATTGTAAAGATATATATACTATATTATAAGGGAAAAGTTGGCTTTGGTGCAACATAAAAAATTGCCAAGTATAGCCTTATTGTTTTAATCTAATGACTTAACATATATCATATTATTTCAAAAAAAAAAACAATATCCATTCAAGTAATTACACTCTATCCTCAAATTAAAAATAACGATGAAAATTCATAAAATGAAAGAAGTTTTTAGTAGAGCTCCTATACCTACATTGTAGGTTGTCGTTAGACATGTCATGATTTACAAAAGTGATGATGAAAATCTAAAAAGTTGAAAAAGTAACAATACATTTGTCATGATTAAGGATTTTTTAACATAAATTAAAAAATTTGTGTATAATTATTTTCTTTATCTTTTAATTAATAGGATGCTTATTTTAAGCTGTATTAATTAATTGATAGGGGCGGAACCCCGCATCTAATGCGGTCGTGATACTGTCACATTGGCCGTAGGGGCGAAGCCTGTGTCTATCAGAGTATCACTAGTATCTCTCTCTCTCTCTCTATATATATATATATATATATTAAAATGTCATGTTCTTCAAATATGAAAACATGATTGAAGTTGAACAATCAAGTTCTTCATATTTGAAGAACCTAGTAAAATGATGATCTCTAAATATAGAGTTTCTCATTGGAGATGCTCTTAACACAACCATATTATCTAAAATCAATAAAACTTGGCCGAAATTAGTAAAAAAATTATTTTAAATTTAGCATAAAGTTGATATTAATATAAGAAAAAGAAAATTTTAAAAACTTAATTTAAATTTAGCATAAAATTTAAAGACTGATTTATATATTTTTGCCTCCCAAATCAATGGGAGGATTTATGTGGAACCATTTCGGGTCACCAATATTCATGCGTTGATAGACCCGTTTTCTGGTCCCCTCTTTTCAGCGCAAAGCCAAGTTGCGGCGGTTAAAGCGGTAGGTACTCTACCTCTTCTGGCCGCGCTCACTCACCCACACCAATGGCTTTCGATGCTGAGCCCATGGCAGTCGACGGAGCTCCTGCTCCTCCGCCGCTGTCGGAGGAAGTTGTCGCTTCTCCTCCTCCGCTGCCTCCTCCTTCTTCCCCTTCCGCCTCCATCGAGTACATTCCGGACCCAACGGTATCGCACGCGGAAGGGTTTGGGCGGAAGTCGGTGGCTTCTTCCGGAGAAGACCGGGTAAAGGGGCCTTGGTCGCCGGAGGAAGACGCTATCCTGAGCCGGCTCGTTGCTAAGTTCGGTCCCAGAAATTGGAGCTTGATTGCGAGAGGCGTCCCTGGCCGTTCCGGTAAATCTTGCCGACTCCGCTGGTGCAATCAACTCGATCCCCATGTAAAGAGGAAGCCCTTCACCGGTGAGCGTTTTTATTTATTTACTTAAAACTTATCGTGCTTTCATCCCTCTTAATGTATATGTTTATGCTTCTCGGATATTTTCTCTATCTGATGTGTTGCTGTCGGTTATTCAATTCAGCATGGTTTGTTTTTTCCATTGAATGGGGATGATGCATCCTTTTATAGGGTTTTCCACTTCGAGCCCTTGTTTGGTCATTTTTGTTTGTTTGTTATCGTAGTGCTGGGACTTGGAAAAGTAGAACTTCTGATTCTGTTTATGATTTAATGGTAGATTGTCTTCTTCTTTTTTTAGTTATTTCAAATTGTGATGATCGTATATATACAGTTTTGAAGCAAAGCCAGTTTTTAGTTTGATGTTTATCTTAAGACTTAAGTAAAAATATTATGCTTAAAAAGGGGTTCTTTGGTTCACAGGCATTGTAATGTATTTAAAAATCACTGGTTATTGTGAAGATGTTAGTCGTTTGGTATGCTTCCATCTAGGTAATAATTTATAAGTGCCAGTTTCATACAATATGTAAATGAAATTTTATAGATTGCATACAATCACAACTTAAATTTTCTAGGTGTTTTTAATTAGTAATATTAAACCAACCACATAATATTTGATAAATGACACTGACATATAGCTAATAACACCGAAATCTTAATAATACTAATGTTAAAGTTGAATTGAACCACACAACCCCCAATTAGAATGACATGGCAACTGATGATTTAGGCTCCGTTTGACACAATTTTTTTTGCTCCTGTGAGTTTGGCACAGTTTTTTTTGCTCCTATGAGTTTGGACAAAAACGCCACCATCATAGAATGCATGTTTGGCAAGACAATGGTTATGACCACCATCAAGAAAAGAAAACTAGTTTTGAACATAAAAGTGGATGAAGTTCCTTAGGTGAGGCCGGGCGTTCACGAACGACAGTTCATAACCACTGTGTTCACGATCGCCACCGCCGTGCCAAATGGAGCCTTAATTTAATCATCTGTGAGTTTTTTCATCGAATAAATAAAATTTAGACTTTCCATTTTCATGTACACTAATATGGCCACTATTGAACTTATTGAAGACGCATATGATGTACCAGTAACCTATCATTAGTAGTAGTTTTGTGTCCTTTGTATTGGGTGTGTAGTGCTTACAAAAGGTGTAAGTATATCAGGTGCTTTTATATGCTTTTGCAGATTTCCATAAGTGATTAATATAAATTTTGTTACGGACACGCATACCGAGGAGACACCATGGCGGGTTTACACGCGCAGGAAGACGCCCGTGGCTACGGGCATGGGGGCCGCGACGGCGGAGGACGCATGATGGACGCGAAATGTTATATGCTTATGTTCAATTCCTGTTTTAATTACTGTCTTGATTATGTTTTTGTTTTAGACTGGCTATGCGCACCCCGACAGTTATAAAGGGGTGTGGCTTGGTTTGTATCTTTCATCTTTGGGATCTATGAAATTAGGGCTGCTCCCTATGGTTCTTCCTCTCTAACTCTCTCCTCCTTCTTCTCCCTCCCTCGCCGGCTCTCTCTCCCGGATTCCTCCTCCCTAGTTCGTAATATTTGGTCCGACCTGCCGCTCCGCCCGCTGACCTAGCCGCCGGAGTCTTCCTCTCAGCCGCGGATTCTCCTTCGTTTCGTCCAGACCCGATCTGCGTCGCCCGCTCCGTGTTCCGCCAGCGATCGGCACTTCCGTCTTCCGCGTACCTCGCTTGCATCCGCGATCTGCGCCACTCGTCCGCGACTGCATCCGCTCGTCCTGCGATCTGCGACTGCATCCGCTCATCCGCGATCTGCGCCCGCTCGCCCGCTCGTCCTGCGGCTGCATCCGCGATCTGCGGCCGCTCTTCCGCGATCTGCGCCAGCCCTTCTGCGGCCTGCTTCCCGCAGCTGCCGCAGCAACTCCCCTCTCTCGCCAGGCATCTCCCATGGCCCCTACTCTCCGCTCCAGCAGCGATTCCGTGGCGGATACCGCCTCCGAGGCCGTCAACCAGCGTCTCGAGGCCCAGGATCAACTCATCGCCACCATGCACGCCTCCCTCCTTGCGCTCCATTCCAAGATCGATTCTCTCCACGCGCCGACCACCACTTCCGGCTCCGGTTCGGCCCCCGCTGGATCCTCCATCCTCGGAGCCCCTCCGGTGCGGCCACCCGAGCCGCCGACCCCCTTGGCCCCGGCGCGGCTCGGCCTCTCCCTCGACCTTCCGTCCTTCGTCGGCGTCGACCCGATGGGCTGGATCGCTAAGGCGGAACAGTATTTCGATCTCCACCTTACTCCGGAACAAGACAAGGTGTCCACGATACTTGTGGGGTTGGATGGCTCGGCCCTCCATTGGGCTCGGTGGATCCGTCAGTCCAACCCAACCCTCTCCTGGACGGAGTTGAAGCAGGAAATGATTCGCCGTTACGACGACCGCTACTCCGGGTCTTCCGCCATAGAGCGTCTCTGCGGGGTCCGCCAGACGACCAGCCTCGACGACTACATCGACGAGTTCGTGGCGTTGGTCACCCACGTTCCGGGTCTACCACCGGACCACTACTTGGGCTTCTTCATGCAGGGCCTGCTACCTCATGTCCGCTCTCGGTTGCTCACACACCATCCACGGACAGTTTCTGACGCCCTAGACTTGGCCCGCCTCGTCGAGGCTGACCTCTCCTCTCGCCGGCCGGCTCCGTCCCCTGGGCCTCCTCTCCACGCGCCTCGGCCCCCGTGGCGGCCACCTGCTCCAGCTCAGCCGACACGGCCTCCCCCTGGGGGCAACCGCCAGGGGCGGGCCGCGCCACCCCGCCACATTTCCGACCGCGAGTACAACGAGTGCCGCTCCAAGGGCCTCTGTTTTCGGTGCCACCAACCCTACTCCCCGACCCATGAGTGCTCGGTGAAGGAGTTCCATGCCATCTTTAGCACCTTCGACCCTGAGATTACCGCGGCCGACTTCGAGTCCCTCGAGCTTTCGGAGGAAAATGGGTGCGGTGACACTCCCACAGGCGATTTCCACCGCCTTGAGCTTCCCTGTTTCTCGGTGGGGGGCATCTCGGGCCCCCAAACCATGAAGATTTCGGGCTCGATTGGCGATCGTCCCATCGTGATTATGGTGGACAGCGGGGCTAGCCACAACTTCATCTCTTCTCAGTTGGTACATCAGCTACAGATACCGTCCGCTCCTTCTCCAGATTTTACGGTCTGCCTGGGCGATGGACGCCGGCGGCCCACTGTGGGTTGCTGCCGTGACGTCTCTCTTTGGGTCGGCACCTGCCCAATTACCGCCGATTTTTACGCCTTCAGCCTCGGCGGCATTGACGCCATCTTGGGTGGCATGGCTTCGCACGCTGGGCGACGTCCGGGTCAACTGGGCCACCATGACCATGCAGTTCTGTCACCTGGGCAAGCCGTGCCGTCTCGTCGTCGACTCGGCCCTCCTCCGCTCTCCCGTCTCCCTCCGGGCGATCCAGCGGACGACCGACGTGACTTTCGCGGCTTGGCTCTGGCCCATGTCCGCGGCCACGCAGGACCCCCCCTCTCACCCGGCAGACCTTCAGGAGCTCCTCACGGAGTTCGCCGATGTTTTTGAGGCCCCGACCGGCCTGCCTCCTGCCAGGACGTCCGATCATGCCATTCCCTTGCAGCCGGGCACCGCCGCCGTTTCGGTACGGCCTTACCGCTACGGTCACACACAGAAGGACGAGATCGAGAGGTTAGTACACGAGATGTTGATGGGGGGACTCATCCGCCCTAGTGCCAGCCCCTTTTCTAGCCCGATTCTCCTGGTCCGGAAGAACGACGGTAGCTGGCGGTTCTGCGTAGACTACCGGGAACTCAATAAGGCCACCGTTCCCGACAAATATCCGATTCCGGTGATCCAGGAACTCCTGGACGAGCTGCATGGGGCCGTTTTCTTCACCAAACTGGACCTTCGCGCGGGCTACCACCAGATCCGGGTGCGGCCGGAGGATGTGGCCAAGACGGCCTTCCGCACCCATGACGGTCACTATGAGTTCTTGGTCATGCCCTTCGGGCTGACGAATGCACCCGCTACTTTCCAGGCCACGATGAACAACATCTTCAGGGCAGTTCTCCGCCGTCATGTACTTGTTTTTTTTGATGATATTTTGGTCTACAGCTCTTCTTGGCAGGATCATATTCAGCATGTTCGACATACTCTGTCCACCATCCGGCACCATCAGCTCAAACTGCACTCGAAGAAATGCTCTTTTGGCGTGCCCGAGGTGTGCTACCTCGGCCACACAATCTCGGCCCGCGGGGTCGCTATGGATGAGGAGAAGATCGCAGCGGTTCTTCACTGGCCGACCCCGACCTCACTGCGAGATGTTCGCGGGTTCCTTGGCCTCACAGGCTATTACCGTCGGTTCATTCAGGGGTATGGAGCGTTGGCCAAGCCCCTCACGCAGCTCCTGAAGAAGACCGAAGAGGGCCCATTCCAGTGGCCACCCGCCGCCGCCGCCGCTTTCGTCGCCCTTCAGCAGGCCCTTGTACGGGGGCCGGTGCTGGCCATGCCAGATTTCTCCCGACCCTTCCTCGTCGAGTGCGACGCGTCCGGCTCGGGCGTGGGAGCAGTTCTCATGCAGGCGGGCCGCCCGATCGCGTATTTCAGTCGCGCCTTCTCCAGCACCATCCGCAGCCGCTCCGCATACGAGAACGAGCTCATGGGCCTCGTCCTCGCAGTTCAGCACTGGCGGCCGTTCCTTCTGGGCCGCCCATTTGTGGTACGCACCGACCACCATAGCCTTCGCTACCTCCTGCAGCAGAAGATCGCCACCCCCGCACAACAAGTGTGGGTCGTCAAACTTTTGGGATATGACTTCACCATTGAGTTCCGCCCCGGTAGGGCGAATCGGGCGGCGGATGCTCTCTCTCGTCAGAGCCGGGCTCCAGAACTCACGGCCATCTCTCGCCCGGTGTGGGAGGATGCAGCCACCATCCAGCGGGAAGTGGAGGCCGACCCGCTCTTGAATGGGATTCGGACGGCGCTCATCGCCGACTCCAGCGCCCATCCACCATACACTCTCGTTGGGGGCCGCCTGCTCTTTAAGGGCCGCCTCGTCCTCGCCCCGTCGTCTCCCAGCATCCCGCGCCTCCTCGCAGAGTTTCACGCTTCCCCGACTGGCGGTCACGCCGGGGCGTTCCGCACATATCGCCGCCTGGCGGCTTCTCTTTATTGGCCCCACATGTTCCAGCAGGTCAAGACCTTTGTGGCCGCTTGCCTTGTCTGCCAGAAGGCGAAATATGAGGCGACGTTTCCAGGAGGCCTCCTACAGCCCCTTCCGATCCCGGATCGAGTTTGGGAGGACGTGGCCATGGACTTCATCACTCGCCTGCCGCGTTCAAAGGGGTACGATTGCATACTGGTCGTGGTGGACCGCCTGTCTAAATACGGACACTTCCTCCCCCTGCGCCATCCCTACACAGCCGCCACCGTTGCAGAGAGCTTCGTCAGCAACGTCGTCCGCCTTCACGGATTTCCGCGGTCGATCGTGAGCGACCGGGACCCTCTTTTCTTGAGCACCTTCTGGACCACGCTTTTTCGACTCCAGGGGACTCGCCTCCGTATGAGTACTGCGTACCACCCGCAGACGGATGGTCAGTCCGAGGTCCTCAACCGCTGTTTGGAGACATACCTCCGTTGCTTCGTGGGGGAGCAACCTCGCACTTGGGCAAAATGGCTCAGTTGGGCAGAGTACTCCTACAACACGGCTTACCACAGCGCTGCCGGAACCACTCCCTTCGAGGCCGTCTATGGCCGGCCTCCGCCCTTCATTATCCGCCATCTTCCGGGGGAGTGTCAGGTCGAGAGCTTAGCCACCGCCCTTCAAGACCGGGATACGATCCTTGATCTCCTCAAGGATCACCTTCGACGTGCCCAGCAGAAGATGGCCTCCTTTGCGAACCGAAAGCGGCGTGACCTGTCCTTCCACGTGGGGGAGAAGGTCTTCATCAAGCTTCGCCCGCACCGCCAGCTGTCCGTAGCCCGCAGACCCTGCCCGAAGCTAGCACCCCGGTTTTTCGGCCCCTTTGAGGTTTTGGCACGCATAGGCCCGGTCGCGTACCGTCTCCGCCTTCCCACCGGCAGCCGCATTCATCCGGTCTTCCACGTGTCCCAACTACGTCGCGTGATTGGTGACCATGCCACCACCCACCACATCCCAGCTGATATTGATCTCTCCGGCGAGACACCCTACTACCCGGCCCAGATCCTCGACCGGCGCTGCATTGTTCCAGGGGACCCCACCTCGGAAGAGGTCCTAGTCGCCTGGGCAAATCATCCAGACTCTGACGCCACTTGGCTACCCCGGGAGGACTTCCGTCGCCAGTTCGCCGATTACTGCCTTGAGGACAAGGCAAATTTCCCAGACGGCGGCATTGTTACGGACACGCATACCGAGGAGACACCATGGCGGGTTTACACGCGCAGGAAGACGCCCGTGGCTACGGGCATGGGGGCCGCGACGGCGGAGGACGCATGATGGACGCGAAATGTTATATGCTTATGTTCAATTCCTGTTTTAATTACTGTCTTGATTATGTTTTTGTTTTAGACTGGCTATGCGCACCCCGGCAGTTATAAAGGGGTGTGGCTTGGTTTGTATCTTTCATCTTTGGGATCTATGAAATTAGGGCTGCTCCCTATGGTTCTTCCTCTCTAACTCTCTCCTCCTTCTCCCTCCCTCGCCGGCTCTCTCTCCCGGATTCCTCTGCAAGATAAGAAGTTAAAGTTTTGTACAACAAAGAGAGGATTTCTGCTTTTTCTCCGAAGTCATGTAATAGTCCTTGAGGTTGAAGTACATCATGGTTCAAGTACCATTTATCTATTATTTAAAAGAATGTGTATATACTAATGTTATTTCTTTAATTAAATTTTTTTTGCTGAAATGAAGAAGCATCTTAGGGATATTATGTGAGAAGGAAAAAATTATAGTATTCTAATTAAATTTTGTAAAACTTCAATTAAACTTGACATATTTTGGATTTATGCTATTCTATGTGAATGTAGGCACGCATGTGACACATGCAAATAAATTACGACAGACCTAACATAAATTCTATGAAAATTAATCAACAAATTGTTTCAACACCCAATAAATTAAACAACATGAATTTAAAGTTGATACAATTAGTTACAATTGATTACTAATAATTTGGTTTAGATTATCGAGTAATAATTGCATACTAATTAGTGTGCACGGAAAGTAAGTACATATAGAATACATGATACAAGTTCACTAAAAATTAAGGTGCAAATAACATGAACAAAATATCATTTAAAATATCAGGACATCCGCACATTGTAAGTAAATGTAAAGGCTTACCGATCTATTGAGGCGAATCAAATGGGTGTGATATATGGGTTTGGGGTGGGAGTGAGAGCGAGGCTTAGGTGCGAGTGTGCAATTTGTGGGGAAATCAGCATAGAAAATTTTGGATCCTTGGGGATTTAAAACTTGACATGTTTTGGATTTATGTTATTCTATGTGAATGTAGGCAAGCATGTGACACATGTAAATGAATTACGACAGACCTAACATAAATTCTATGAAAATTATTCAACAAATTGCTTCAACACCCAATAAATTAAACAACATGAATTTAAAGTTGACACAATTAGTTACAATTGATTACTAATAATTTGATTTAGATTAACGAGTAATAATTGCATACTAATTAGTGTGCACGGAAAGTGAGTACATATAGAATACATGATACAAGTTCACTAAAATTTAAGGTGCAAATAACATAACAAAATATCACTTAAAATATCAGGACATCCGTACATTGTAAGTAAATGTAAAGGCTTACCGATCAATTGAGGCGAATGCAAATGGGTGTGATAGATGGGTTTGGGGTGGGAGTGAGAGCGAGGCTTAGGTGCGAGTGTGCAGTTTGTGGGGAAATCAGCATGGAAAATTTTGGATCCTTGGGGATTTAAAAGGAAAGGGAAGGAGTTCGTCGTGGATTTGTGGGAGTCTTGATTGCACTAAGAGTAGGTGTGCGTGTTAGTTTGGGGTTAACTTAGGGTGGAAGGGGGTTAAGTTAGGGTGGAAGAGGGGATTAAGTTAGGGTGGAACAGCTCTGGCCGTCTCGGCGGTAAGATGGAGGCTTGATGTGGCCCCTGAAGACAGATGGGGCTGCAATGACATTACCGGAAGTGGTCAGGGCCGAGATGCGGCTGTGAGAGATGTTTTTGTGGTGTGGCATGGTAGCATGCCATGGATGTAGGCTTGGTAGTCGCTACAATGACCGAGAAGGATGTTGAGGACTCGACCGATGACATGGGATATACGAATGGAGGGGAGGCAACATCAATTGTAAGGGGTGAGTGGTCACAATCGAGACTCTCAGCTTCACCTCAAGAAGTCCCTATATATTCTGAAACAATCAAGAGAACGATTCAGTTGATTTCACGAAGCTATGATCTTGTTGGGATACAAACATTGACATTTAGTCACACTTTCTTCATAAAAAGTAAAACAAAGGTGATACTAAAGAAATAACAAGGCTGAAAGAATGCTTGTGCAAAGAAATCGAAGTCAAAGATATAGGGAAATTAAAGGTGCAAGATCCAATTGATGAATCTTTATATCGCAACGGAAATATGTCCTAGATCTCCTTAAAGAAACCGATATTCTTGATTGTACACATGTGTGGATACTCCTATTGAGGCCAATCATAAAATTGACAAAGACAAAGATGGAGATAGAGTTGATTTCTTCTAGGAAGCATCTCACCGAGTCTTAAGGTACCTCAAGAAGTCTCTTAAACGTGGAAATCTTTTTCCAAGAGATACACACTTTAAAATTGAATTTTTCACGAATGCTGATTGGATTGGCAGTCAAGATGATAGAAAGTGTAAAGAGAATATGTCCAGGGTTCGATTGAACTGGTTCGTGGTTCTAGCTATGATCTATTTAAGGACCAAACCTTTCAAAGTCTCTCAAGAGAGTGAATGTGTAAGGCATTCATCTTTTCTACTTAATATCAGAGTGATTCCTCTCCACGCCTCTGATCAAAAACCTTAAATCGTTGAGTTGCTTCTGCGTGACCATTCTTCTTCCCCTCGATCGAGCGTCGTCTTCTTCTAGTATCTGGGTCGAGCATTTTTCTCTCCCCCGTCCGCACTCCTGCTTACGTTGAAGATTCAACGTTGGTTCGTCCCAACACATCTTCAACGATACTCATCATCTTCCTCACGCATCTTCAGCGATGCGATCCGATGTCGTCTTCCCCAGGCGTCTTCGACTATTCTGCCATCTGTTATGGGTTGCGTGCCCAATTACTGTGTTGCATCTTTAGTTATTAGGCGTATTGTCTTTAGGTCGTAGTCCGCATCTTTAGGCTTCATTAGGTTTTATTATTGTGAGGTCTTTAATTACGTATTACCCTTGTATCTTCTATTTACAGCCTCTTGGGCTAGTGTATTGGCATGCAAGAAAACAAGTCTAATTCCTTGTCCCCCTTGTGTGAGATTCTTGGAAGCTCTGTCCTCTAACGAGTAAGCCCCGCTTATACAACCGTGGTTGCAGCTCCATAGTATCTCCTCCGCCTCCGGCCACTACTCCGGCAAGCCCGTAACAATTTGTATCAGAGATACCTCCTCCTGTTTCGTCGAAGCCGCTGTCCGTAAACCCTAAATCCTCCAAATCCGTCGGTTCGTAGTAGGCGATCGAAGTCTCCAACGATATTTCAATCCAACGACATTCTCGCACACGTAAAGCAACCGTTGCCATTTTTGATCCTCCAGAACTCCTTCGGTTTCCGAACGCGTTAGGGCGCATGCCTTCGATGTAGATCCTGCGGGCGAGGTCTCCGTCTAGCAAAGGCACGCTAACATCACCTCCTTCCGAGACAACATCGACGCAATTCTGCTCTGTTCGACCGTCGACGTCCTTCCAGTGTCGTCCAACGTCATCCAGTGCTGAATTCCACGTCGTCGGTTTCTTCATCGAGTTGCCTAAACAGTACCTCGTGCAGCAGGCCGCACGCTGCTCCATCCCGACCTTTCGAGCCCACCAAACTTAGCCGCCCAACATCGAGCCCCTCAAAGCCTAGACAACCACACGCCTTCCAATTTCATTTGAATTAATCATTAATTCTTACAACAACAACACTCAAGCCTTTATCATTAATTTTTAATTGAATTAATTATTTATTCAATTCAGTTTCGGTCTATTTGGTCCTCAATTCCTCGTGGGGGACTCCACCACTATCGTGATTACTATCAACGACGTGCTGCAGATCTTCCTGACTCCATGGACGCACGATTTCCAGACACCGAGGCACGTCGTCGGGACGACATGACCTCACCAAGCTCAACGATATGACAACCGCCCTTTCGTCGCAACCCGTGCCATCATTGAGTCCACTTAAATAGTTGTCGCTCCCACCATCGACCGAAGCCGCTCTGCCGTCGTCCTTGTCGTTACACCGCCATCACCGGTCCCTGCAGTCGTCACCTTGCCGCATCTGTTGCAGACCCCTGCTCTGCCAGCACCTACTATGCCAACACCTACTATGCCAGCACCTCCGGTCTCCTCACCAACTCTTCTCAGGCCACCTACTCTGTTGAGCCCTCTGGATCCAATTCTTCTGTCGACCGTCCCCAAGTCGGCGCCGCCACTTCTGATCACCGCAACTCTTTTTCCAGTCGCATTACCGCTGCCTTCGACTATCCACAGATGTCAGGCACCCTCATTCCGCTCGCTCCTCGCCGTCTTTTTCTGCCATCAGGGAGCGTGTTCGTCTTGTCGCTCGATGTAGCCTCCTCTACAGCAACACGATATCGGGAGTTGTTCTGGAGGGGAACCAAGGAGCCAGACAATCCAGCAGTGCAGGCTTCGTTCGAGATTTAAGACAAGCTCACTTTGAAGGCCGGGAGAGATGTTATGGGTTGCGGGCCCAATTACTGTGTTGCATCTTTAGTTATTATGCGTATTATCTTTAGGTCGTAGTTTGCGTCCTTAGGCTTCATTAGGTTTTATTATTGTGAGGTCTTTAATTACGTTGTTACCCTTGTATCTTCTATTTAAAGCCCCTTGGGCTAGTATAATGCATGCCAGAAAAGAAGTCTAATTCCTTATCCCCCTTGTGTGAGATTCTTGGAAGTTCTCTTCTCTAACGAGCAAGCTTCGCTTAGGCAGCCGCGGTTACGGCTCCATAATATCTCCTCCGCCTCCAGCCACCACTCCGGCATGCCCATAACACCGTCACCGATGATTCTTCCGTCTTCAATCAGCGTCTGTCTTTGATCTCGCCTTCGATGATTACTACGTCTTCGATTGACGACTCTTTTCGATCGACGACTGTGCTTCACCAGCAACTAATTCAATCAGTGACTATGCTTGATCAACTATTCCGTGGGATTTCCTCGTCAATTTTCGATCATTTTCCAGCGACTATTATTTCTTTCAATAGCTAGTACAGGGATTCTCCCTTCCATCCCTTCCTGCTACGATCTTCCCACCCAGTGATCGAAGTTCGGGTATTCAATCTCCTCTTCTGGAACCGCAACTAGCGACGCACCTCCAATACATATTAACCCTATGAAACACCATTCTCATTTTGCCACTATTATCATACCTATCAACGGAACTAGCTACCTTGCTTGATCCGGTTTCATCCTCCTTGCTCTTCGACAATTTCCGTTACTTGGGCACATCAACGGAACGATTATCGAACCTCCACAAGATGGTCCCACGTGGGACTAATGGGACACGAACGAATCAATGGTGATGTAAATGGCTACTCAACTCACTAGATAAGTTTGTCTATTAGAACTACGACCTTCTGGATACTGAGCGACCATTTGGGATTAGACAAAGGCTACCTACTCCAGATAGGGAAACTGTGCACAAGTTTACCAACCACTGTCTCAGATTGCTCGTCTTGCACGAGGAGATCTATCGGTGGCACAATATTATTCTGCTTTTGAGAAGTTACATAAAGAGTTCAAGTGAGGTACACAGACGACATGACCTTGGCTAGTGTGATGGGTTATTAGAACCGTGTTTTTGCCTAGCTTCAAGGCCTGAATCCCGACTTTGACTCCATTCGAGTTCTGATTCTTGGATGACAACCTATGCACTTTCTTGCCGAGAGTTCTGATTCCATTGGAATTTACTTGATTTGAACTTTGACCCAAAACATTTTGCTGGAGCGTTCTGCCCTTGCCACAAGTGATACCTGTGATTCCCATGTGACCAATCACACTACTGTGCTTTTCTGTGATTACTGTCACATGTCTTGATACTTACGGGAGACATGGTACAACTTACATATCCGCCCCTCACAATGTAAACAACACTCGTGGTCAAGGATGTGGCTGTTGTGGACGACTTGTTGGACATCATGCAACACACCTTATTGATACGACATCTCAAGGGAGTCTCTCTACAAACCCTTCTGCGAACGGTTTATTCGGCGAGGAACTCCAGGCTATGCGTCATCTCTTACAACATATGACGACAGGGACAGATGCGCCTCTCGATGGACAGACCACTATGTACTCTGCCCAGACCACTTTGTCTTCCTCCAACACACAACTCTCCACCCATGCACCTACCAAGTGGATTATTGGTTCGGGGGCTATTGATCACATGACAAATTTATCTTATAGCTTCACCTCATATATTCCTCATTTTGAGAAGGATAAAGTAAGTCTTACGAATGACTCCCATATAACCTGTTGGAACCAAAAAATCGGTTCACAAAGTTCGAACCAAAAAGGGTAGCCCGAGGTTACTGACTTTATGGTCTAACACCACAAACCTAATGGCAAGAGAGACGGTTCACGAGAGATGAAGGATGGACTGCCTATAAACAAGACCCACGAGTTGCAGTGAGGAGGTCCCATCGTACGGCAGGAAGTATATAAGAACTTCCCCTCTTAAACTAGGATCGTGCTAGACACAAGGAAAACACAAGCTTGACAAATGAGGAACCTTGTGGGAGTCCAGCGTGTCTTTCCTGTGTTCCCTGGGGTCCTATTTATAAGCAATCCGGACTGGGGGTGGGGATGGTCTGCGAATATCCGTCCACGCAAGATACTGAATTCGTCATGCTATAGGACTTCGATGAATGGTCTCACGAGCTCGGCCCTGGCGGCGCGAGCTGATTGGAGAGCTTTGAGGGATCTCGCCTGAAAATCTCGCTGAAGCGATTTGGGGGAGGACCTCGCTTATGGGCCTTGCCCGAACGAGGTCGGCAGGACCTCGCTTACGGGCCTCGCCCGAGCAAGGTCGTGAGGACCTCGCTTATGGGCCTCTCTCGAGCGAGGTCGGCAGGACCTCGCATATGGGTGGCCCGCGCAGTTGGGCCTTGTCCTTCACGTATCTCTGATGACATTATTTTTCTGGGTCCACGATCAACTTCTTGTTGTGGGCTTATAATTGAGGTTGACCCTTCTTCGGCGAATACATGTTGTATACAATTCCCGCTCTTTGCGAGCTCATTTAGTGCTCGGAAAGAATCGTCCAACCCTTTTTCGGCGATCTGCGTCTTTCGAGTTGCTCTCGCGAGTTGACAGGCCGCGAGCTTGCTGTTTCTGTAAATAGGGGGTGGACCCTCCGTAGCGTTAACCTCGACTGGCGAGATGAATTCCAAGTCGCCTAAAGTTGCTGCGAAGTCGGCCTTTCTTCTTGCCGTCCTTAAGCGTCATCCTTCTGGGCATGATAAGAAATACGAGAAGAGAGAAGGGAGGAAGAGAAAAAGAACCTCCGCCTCGCCGACTGCTGACCGAGCTTATGGAGATTGTGGGCCCTCCACAGAGGGAGGCAAATCCGCTGAGGGGAGCGAGCCAACCACTCCGGAGCACGTCCAAGAGGTAAACAGGCGTGGTCGCATTTTCTTAGCGACTTAATGACATCTTGACTGATTTCGACCTTGCTTCCTAGGCCTTGGATCAGTCCGGCTTCGGGTCTTACAGCGACATCACCACCAACGATTACTACATCTCTACCCCTTTGGTTAGGGATTCTGTGGCGACCCCGCCCAACGACACCGGGGCTCAAAAACATGTTGAGCTCGACTTGCCATCTAGAGGTCTTTCTTCGCTGCCAACAACTCCTTCTTGGTGTCTCTGCTAACTTGATGACTATGTGCAGTTCCTGCTCCTGGCGAGACGGCCGAAGTCATCCCCTATGGCGAACTCACTCCCGCTGAGACGACCGTGGTTGCGCCATCTGACGAGCCTCTGGCGGAACATTCTTCACTGCGAACTGACGCGGTGGGCTTAACTCCTCCCTTGGAGGATAAGAGGCCTCGCTCTCAACGATACCTTGCTCCTGGATCCTCCTCGCTGGACCGATTCGCAGCGGCTAGTAAATCATCCGAGCAGAATCCCGATCCTTCCTTGGGCGCGACGCCAGCGCCCATCGTGACTTCTGCGAGCAATTTGCCTGTCGAGGAGGCTTCTTTGGAGACGACGACCTTGCCGTCTCCTCCTGGTCTCCCCCTTCAGGGGGCTATTCAAATCGTGGTGCCCAACACACCCACTCCACCGTGAGTTCCTCTACGAACTTCGGATGCGGTGGCTTCAACAAGTGGGACCCTTCGCAGGTCGCCTTCCCGCTGGAAGGCGTCTATAGTGCCTCCTACCGATCTCAGGGCGGTGCGGCTATGCGGGTCGCGCAGGCGATCTCCTTCCCGAGATCGTTCTCGTCGTTATGAGCGAAGCAGGTCGCGCCACCGTTCACCTTGTGAGAAGGAGAGGCCTTCCGACCCTCGTCCAGGTGAGAGACCTCGACTAGGTTTGTTTTGAGTGATCTTTGCTCTAACCTAGTCTATCTTTTGTAGATCACGCTTCCTCTCCGGGCGTCGAGTTCATTGACGCCATATGCGCTCCTAGCGAGTTCCAAACTCTCCTCGCTTCTGCCTTCATCTCCCTTGAATCAAACGTGAATAGGATCGCGGTGCGCGAGCCGAATCGTCGTCTGGCTTTGCTGGAGGTTCGAGTGTTGAAGGCGGAGGAGTTTGAGCATCGCCTTTTGGGAGCCGAGGCAAAGTATTTTGAGATTCAAGATCTGGAGAGGCAAGTGTCTGACCTGAAGCATTGACAAAATATGCAGGAGGACGACCTTCATGAGCTTCACGCGAGTGTGGGCTCTATTGGCAACTTGTCGTGGATGGCGGAACATATCAGCCGCGACGAAGAGCATATGACGAGGGCCAACGAAGTATTTCGGATGGCTCGCGAGCTGGACTGGCAAGGTCTCCATGCCTAGTCCGCACATCGCCACGGCCCCACGCCCCCTGCTTTGATTTGCCCACTTTATTTTATGTAAAACTTGTAACTTATATTTGTACTTTTCCGACCATTTTGACAATTTATTGTGTATTTTCCAATGTGAGACGAAGTCGCATGTAGGAGAGATTGTTTATCTTTTACATATTATGTAATGTGTTTATTATCAAATCGTCCTTCGCGAGACTTATATGTTTACAAGTGTTTATTTGCGAGGTCGCCTATAGGCGAGTTCATCTTGACAGGTTTTTCTAGGAAGTGGCACGCGTCGCGTTACGGCGAGATGAAAACAGGTTCGCGTGCTGACGGGAGATCGGTTGACGAGGCGAGTTCAGGGACCCTTGGTCTCGCGCTTCTACATCGTCCCCGTCTCGTCGCGCATAGAGTCAGTGGTCCCTGTCTATAAATAGGTGGACCCAACGCTGTATTAAATGCGCTTTTTCTGTTCGAGTTCTTTCTCTCGAGTTGAATCGCGCGAGTAGATTGTTTAAATTTTAAATTCGCAATGTCAGCTCCTTGAGAGACCGAAGCAGGTCACTTAAGTTGCGCGGCCAAGTTTGCTGCCCACACTTCTAAAAAGTCCAGAACGACAGATGTCGAGCTGAAATCTTTGTGGTCTCGGCATATTCCTTCAGGATACGAGGCGAGAAGAGCTAATCAGGGCGAGTTTATCAACACCTTCTTCCCTGATCAACTCGCCTTCTCCTTGGCGCATTTCGAGATGGGGCTGCGACTCCCCTGTTGCCCGAGATCTGCCAGATTCTCCGATACTTTGGGTTGGTCCCGTCCCAGATCAACCAAAACGACATCGCGACCATTGTCGTGAATATCTGTTTCCTCCGCGAGGAGGGGATTGAGTTCGACCTCTCGGTCTTCTGTAAGACCTTCACCATAAGGGTGGCCCAAGACCGGGTCACCTACTTTGGGAGCACCACCTTCAAGCTTCAGGGGACTCACAACAAAGCCCATCTTTTGGCCGAGTGGTTTGTCTTTGTCAGAGGCGACTTCGCCTCCATCACACTCCGGCCGCAGCAGGCAGGTCCGGAGCTCTTCGTTCCCCCTACACTAAGGGGGCAACAACTCTCTCTTCGTTTCTCCTTCAAGAGGAAGGAATTCGGCGTCGTCTGCTTCCGTCAGCAAGTCGACGAACTCCCTTACATCAACCCCGAGCGAAGGTTCGTATGGGCAATGATCATGCTCGTCTCGCATTCGTTGTCGAGGTTTCTAACACCTTTGAATTTGTTTCCGCAGGTATTTGCTTGGTCCCCGGGACCATCCTTCCCTTTGTTGCCATGGCCACCTTGCCCTCAGCAGGCGAGGGTACTTCCAGCCAACCCCGTTATACCGTCACTCTTGACAACGTGGAGGAGGACCTTCCCTCAAAGGCACCTTGGTCGTCTGAGGCGGGTTCATCAGAGCCTCTTAAGAGGCGATATAAGGTGATCACGCCCACAAGAGGCGAAGGGACGTAGGAGAAGAGAGAGAAGAAGATGAGTCTTTCGGGGACCCCGAGCTGCATCCCAACTTCGGCGAGGGCTCCGGGAGCACGGATCTCCTGGGCGATCCCTTGATATCCTGGGACCCCGCCCAGAATCAGATTTATCTCAGCTCGCGCATCCCATCCTGGGTAGAGGATGGCGAGCCAAACGATGACTCTTTTAACTTCATATTCGGCTTGTATGGGCGCGATGACGCCGAAATTTTATTCCACTCCTCCCCCGCTACGTCGCCGACCAGGGTTCTCGGTCACGCCTTCGAAGTGCCGATCTCTTCTATCAGATGACGAGGAACCTCCTTGCTGTCGAGGAGAAGACTCGCGAGTTTGAGGCAGATCGCCTCGCTGCTGAAAAGAAGCTGGCCGAGACCAAGGCCATGCAAGAGGAGGCTGAAGCGAAGCTTCAGGAGCAGAAGTCGTTAGACGTCTCCTTGATAAGGCGCGATTTGTATGCGTTTGTGTAAATTTTAGGAAGTTTCCTTGACCTCGCTTGATTCACCTCGCACGAGGCCGAGATCCTAGCGGCGGAGCAGCTCTCCAGCTTGGAGAAAAATTTGGCGGACAGCCAGATGACGCTGGAGACTGCTCTGGTTCGATTCGCCGAGTTGGAGACTATGCATGTTTCGGAGCGAGCTCCTGCTGCCGAGACCTCCGCTCATTCGGGGTCGTATCGCCCGTCTTCTGCCAAGATCAGGGCCATGCGATAGGAGATCACCCAAGGAACTGACGAGCTGATTTTAGTTCGTTTGGAGGAAGAAGGCGACCTGACCGAGGTGGGCCTTAAAATGACGGTGGACGGCCTTTCGCTCGAGCTCCACGTTGTCGCGACCGGCATAACCTCCAGTTCTAGCGGTAGCGTGAGCTCCTCCTCGGGCGACTCAGACAGCAGTGGGTCTTCTGACGACTCCAAGGAGAAGACCCTTGACTCGATATAAGCTGAGATCGTTGGCTGCATTTTTACTTTTTGAGCTAATGTACACACATACAAGATTCGACGTTGTATTTTTTTGGAAAAGTCAATAGAAAGGACATTTTTGAATGAAGTGATCTATTTTAATATTACTGCAATAGAACTCGCAGAGGCTCGTAGGATCGCGCGAGTTGAGTGATCGCTGGGCTCTTAGGATCGCGCGAGGTGAGCTCGGTAGGCTCTTAGGTTCGCGCACGGCGAGCTCGATAGGCTCTTAGAGCTGCGCGAGGCGAGAGCTTGATATGTTCTCAGGGTTGCACGAGGCAAGAGCTTGATAGGCTTTTAGGATCGCGCGAGACGAGCTCGATAGGCTCTTAGGATCGCGTGAGGCGAGCTCGATAGGCTCTTAGGATCACGCGGGGCGTACTCTCCGAAGCTCATGACTTGGCTTATTTTTAAAGCGCGGAGAAATTTTTCACCGTATGGACAGGTTCCTGCATGGGAGAGGAGGAAATGGTTTGCACGCTAACAACCGTTGTTAAACCAGGAACAATTTGCTTGGCGGGTGAGAGAGACACTCGAGGGTTCGTCGGCCAACATGCAAGGGGGGGAGCTGATCTCAGCCGACAATGCAAAGGCTTGGACTTAGGAGGAAGCACTATGTACCCGAGGCGTCGTCCCATCACCTTTCGAACTTGGCGGGTGAGAGAGGCACTCGAGGGTTTGTCAGCCAACATGCAAAGAAGAGCTGATCTCAGTCGGCAATACAGAGGCTTGGACTTAGGAGGAATCATTATGTACCCGAGGCATCGTCCCATCACCTTTCGAACTTACTTGGCAGATGCGAGAGACACTCGAGGGTTCGTTGGCCAACATGCAATTGGGGAGCTAATCTCGGCCGGCAATGCAGAGGTTTGGACTTATGAGTAAACACTATGTACCTGAGGCGTCGTTCCATCACCTTTCAAACTTACTTGGCGGGTTAGAGAGACATTCGAGGGTTTGTCGGCCAACATGCATGGGGGAGCTGACCTTGACCGACAATGCAGAGGCCTGGATTGAGGAGGAAATACTATGTACCCGAGGCGTCGTCCCATCGCCCGACCAAGGGTATCATGTGTTAGACGGATCCAACTGTTTTAGAACACCCACGTGGGGGAATCAGGAGGCCCCAATTATCTGGGGAATTTTCATCCTCCCACCAAAAAGGTCGAGGAGATTAGTTTCGCTATTTTTAGAGGGCACATAGTATTCATAAATAATTTTACTGGGCAAATTCAGCTCAGAGCCTTATTGAGTTGATAACTCCTGATGACGACTTAGCCGTAGAGGCTAGGTGACTTATAGTTGACAAAGGATTCGTCTCTTATCAGATATTTTAGACCATGACTCCGGATTCTCTCCTAGCAACCCTGCAGATGGGTGAGAAGAGCACTCGAGGGTTCGTCGGCCAACATGCAATGAGGGAGCTGATCTCGGTCGGTAATGCAAATGCTTGGACTTAGGAGGAAACACTATGTACCCGAGGCACTGTCCCATCACTCAACTGAGGTTTTTATGGAGAGAGACGGAGGTTCATATTCTAAACTCCTTGCGGAGATGGGTTCTGCCTTGATATGACATCAAATCTAATCTTTCAAAAGGTTTGAATTGATAAGTAAATAGATATTTGCAATCAACATGATCTGATGAGTATCCGCTGCTTCTTTGCCTCTTTGGTGTTAGGGGTTCACGGGTAGAACCGCTTCAAGTCATCTTTGCTTCAAGTGTTCCCGAGGAATTCTCCTTATGAGTTTTGTAAGCGGTGTCCTCTAGTCTTCAGAGCTTCTAAAACCACAAATAGTCCTTCCCAGTTTGGGTTGAGCTTGCTGATTGCGGCGGATCATCCTGCGTCATCAACCTTCTTCAGCACAAAATCTCACTTCTGGAAATGCTTGATTCAAACGTGCTTGTCGAAGTATCTCGCCATCTTCCATTTGATCTCTTCTTGCCGGGCAGTCGCGAGGTCCTTAAGTTCTTCGATGAAATCGAGAGAAAGCCTTTGCGCCTCTTCATTTCTCAAGACGCCACTCCTCTCCATCCCCTGCTGCGACACCCTCGGGCTTCTGACCTCGAACTCCACGAGGATGAGAGTCTCCGAGCCATGTGACAACTTGAAAGAAGTTTTGCCTGTCGCGGAGTTCAGAGTGGTCCTTAGGGCCCAGAGGACCGAGGGAAGTTGTTCCGCCCAACTTCCCTTTAAGTTCTCTACTTTTTTTCTTCAAGAGATTGATGATGAGCTTGTTAGCTACCGCTTCAGGGATGATGGACAAATGCGAAGCGAAGATTCGTCCCCAACTGATTGCAGAAATTGGTCAACCCTAAGATGGAGAATTGCGGACCATTATCAGTAATGATCGCCAATGGTATCCCAAACCTACAAGCAATTTCTCCCCATATGAAATTCTTTACTATCTGGGACGTGGTCTTGGCCCGCGCCTTGGTCTCGATCCACTTGGAGAAGTAGTCAATCATGACTAGGATGAACTTTCTTTGACCACTAGTCTGAGAGAATGGTCCTAGCAAGTCCATTCCCCATATAGCAAACGACCACGAGACCGTGACCGTGATCGATCGAAGTTGTTGAGTTGGCTGCAGCTGGAGTGAGGCATAAAGTTAACACGTTTGACACTTCTTGGAGAAGTTCTCTGCATCCTTCCTGATAGTAGGCCAAAAGAAGCCATGCCTCAAAACTTGCTGCTCGAGATTACAGCTTCCAGAATGACTCACACACTCTCTGGAGTGAATTTCTTCGAGGATACGAGGAACCTCTGCCTCAGTGATGCATCTGGCTAGCGGACCAGAGAGGGCCTTTCAATACAGGTCTTCGCCATGGAGCAAGTAGGCTGCCTTGTACCAGAACTTCCTCCTGTCCTCTATCTCTGCTGGAAAACCTCTGCCTCAGTATGATCCAAGATGCTTATTGATCAATTTTCATCAACTCTCCTTTCTCGATGGATGACCGAAACAACTCGGCTGTGGTACCCCCGACTCTTGGGCCATACTTAGCTAGCTGACAGCCTCCAAATTCCCTTCTCTCGGTACACGTTGGACAAAGAAAGATCGAAATGAGCCAATCAGGCCCTTCACCTTTACAATATACTGCTGCAAGATCGGTTCTCTCATTTCGAACTTCCCATGAATCTGGGATGCAATCACCAACGAATCCTTGTGAGCTGCAAGGTCCGACACTCCCAGCTCCCTGGCCAAGTGAAGGCCTGCAATAATGGCCTCGTACTCGGCCTGGTTGTTTATGACCGGGAAGAGGATCTCCACTACATGCTCGATCCTCGTCCCTTGTGGGCTCACCAAGCGATGCCCACGCCAAGCTAATTTCTTCCCGAGGCTTCGTCGACAAACATCTTCCAAGATACCCACTCTGAAGAGCTTGCTCGGCCTCTGCGGAGAAGTCGGCTAGGAAGCCAGCCACCGCTTGCGCCTTCATGGCCATCTGAGGCATAAAAATTATGTCGAACTTGCTAAGTTCCACGGACCACTTGGCTAGCCGACCCGAATGATCCATCCCTTCCATGATGTTGTGTAGAGGATGGTCGGTCACTACCCTGATGGTATGTGCTTGAAAGTACGATCTGAGCTTCTGACCCGAAATGATCAAGATGAAAGCTAGCTTCTCCAAGATTGGATAACGTAGCTCAGCCTTTTGCAAGACCCTACTCACATAGTAGATCAGGAGTTGCCTTTACCCCTCTTCTCGGACAAGCACTGAGCTTACTGACTCTGCTCCTACACCCAAGTATAGGAAGAGATCTTCTCCTTCTCGAGGTCCTTGCAGCAACGACGCCTGCGTCAACTGACGGTTCAAGCTCTGAAAAGGTTCCTCACATTCTGCCATCCATTCAAACATTTGGTTATTCCGAAGAGTCTTGAAGAACGGAGAGCACTTTTCCCCGGCCTTGGCAGACCTGCTCAAGCTAGCCAACCTATCGTTCAAGCGATGTACTTCTTTGGTATCTCTCGATGCTGCCATCTCCATATAGCCTTCACCTTGTTAGGGTTGGACTCTACTCCTGCTGGAATCAGAAGGTATCCCAAAAACATTCCCTTCCCGGCTCCAAAAACACATTTCGCTGGGTTGAGCCTCATCTTGTACTTCTGCAACATTGCGAAGGTCTCGATCAGGTCCTCCAGATGCTCCTGGACACTTTTGCTTTTTTACCATGAGGTCATCCATATAGACCTTCAGGTTCCACCCCATCTGCTCCTTGAGGACTCGGTCCATCATCCGCTGATAGGCCGCTCCTGCGTTCTTGAGCTCGGAGGGCATCATCTTGTAGCTGTAATATCCGTCGTTTGCGATGAAGGAAACGTCATGACAGTCAGGAGGATGAATCCAAATCTGATGGTATCCTGAAAAAGCATCAAGAAAGCTCATTACAGGAAAAACGACGGCTGAGTCAGCTAGCACGTTGATTCGATGCAATGGATAACAATCTTTGAGGCAAGCTTTATTAAGAAGAGAAAAGTCGATACACATTCTCCACTTCCCCCAGTTTTTTTACTATTACAACATTAGAGACCTAGTCAGGATACTGGATCTTTGACACAAAATCTGTCTCGAGCAACTTTTCGACCTCTTCGTGGATGGGCTCGACCAAGGTAGTAGCCATTGACCTTTTCTTCTGCCTTAAGGGGCGAACTCCCAGGTTGAGATTGAGGCGATGACATGCCACATTTGCATCAGTGGCGGGCATGTCCGCGATGCTGCATGCGAAGATGTCGACGTTCCCCTGGATGCATGCCATGATATTTCGCTTGTCCCCCTCCGTCAGCTTTCCGCTAACCTTGACGCTTCCGGGCCTCCCGCCCACAGCTACCACTTCAATTTCCCCAACTTCCTCCACCACCTCTAAGCGTGTCATCCCTTCTAGTACCTTGTCAACTTCCTTTGCCTCCTCCTTCCAGTCGATAGTGTTGATGACGTTAAGGTAGCACTCCCAGACCACCGTGGGATTGCTGCGGATCCTAATCTGGACCCCTCCTGAGCTATATTTCAAGCATTGATGGTACGAGGTGGGCACATATTGAAAAGCACTGATCAAGGTCTTTCCAAAGATAGCATTGTAACTGCTCGGAGTGTCAACGATGACGAACCGACAGGTCTTTGTGGTCTCTCCGAGAGTGACGAGGATCTCCACTCCTCCCTCCACTTCCTTTCTTTCCCCTGAGAATCCAAAGAGCTGTCCATCCAACGTCGTGACCCTCTTGGCATCTACCTTCATTTCATCGAACGCCTTCTTGAAAACGACATTAACGGAATTTACGTTATCCACTAGGATCCGAGAAATAATGAAGTTTTCGATCGCTGCTTGCATAACGACGACGACATGAAATGGGTTCTCATTACCCAACATGTCCTCCTCGGAGAAAGTGATTTCCCCCACCGGGGGAGGCACTTGGGAGGTCGAAGCGACACTCCGACAGTAGATTGCATGGAGACTACCCTTTCTGGAGGCCTCCGCTCCAACTCCTCCATGAATGACGCTGATACCTCTGTGCGTCCCAGTGTCCACCCGGTCTTCACACCTCCTCTGGGACGGTGCTGGAACCGACTCTCCTAAAGCAGAAGCCCGTCGCTGCTGATCCACCAACCCTCCTCCTTGGGCTCTTCCTTCTCCGACTCTCCTCCTTACCTCCAAGAACTTCAAGCATGTAGCGGTAGCATGCCCCTCTACTTGATTAAAATCACAATAGGGAACAATGTTTTCCTGACGCTGTCTTGGATGCTGATTCCTTCCCTGATGCCGATCTCCCTGACTGGAAATCGCCATAGCCTCCCGAGGTGGAACTGATTCTGTTTCCCGCCTCCCTGCGGCCTCTCGGGATGGTTGAAACGAGCTTGTCGCTCGGGAGAGAAACGTCTTCCTGGTCCCATTGGACGAGGCCTGCCGGCCTCCACGACGGACTGTTTATCCGGACCTGAAACCTCCTGTCAGGTCCCCTGTGCTCCGGTGCCATGACTGCCTCCTCACCTCTTGCCTCCTCTGCTCTTCCTGTCTCCTCTGCTCTAGTCTCCTGCACCCTCCGGGTCCCGCACCTCCGGGTCCCGCACCTCCGGGTCCCGCACCTCCGGGGCCCGCACCTCCGGGGCCCGCACCTCCTCAGCTTTAGGCTAAGAAACTACTATTCGTAGCTTCTCCCTCAATGAACCGACTCGCTCGATCGATCGGGTCCTCAAAGGACACCGACGGATCTTGGCTCACCTCGAGCTTGAACAAGCCCTCATGCAAGCCACACGACAGTGCCATGGTAAAACTATCCACCTCTTGAATGCCTAAGACTTTCTCCTGGAAGCGGTCGATGTGGCTCCCCAACGTCTCCTGGGGTCCCTGCTTAAGAAGGAAGAGAGCAGGAGGCCCCTTCTCCCTTCTCTTGGACATTGCAAAGCGCAACATCAGCCCACGCCGCATGTCCTCAAAATAGTAGATTGAACTTTGTGAGGCAACTGGTGAAACCAGTCCCTCGCCTTCCCTTTGAAGGTGATCGCGAAGAACCTTCACTTAAAGGCGTCAGTCATGGTTTGAATAGACACAACGTCCTCGAACCATTGCAGGTGCTAAAGGGGGGCATCCTTCCCCATATAGTAACTCAGGATCGGTTCCTTGAATCCCTCATGGACCGGGGCAGACAAGACTTGATCACAGAACAGACTCGACGGTCCATACTAGCGAGCTGTCAGGGGGAGTTCCTGCTCAAACTCGTGGTAGCGAATACCCTGCGAACTCGCCGGAGGCTCCGTCTCACGGAAAGAATTCCCTGCGAGCTTGCCCAGGGATCGAACTCATGAAAGCGAATTCCATGCGAGCTCGCTGGAGGAGCTCCCGACTGCTGGAGTCGCTCGGGCTCTTCCATCATTCCATGGCGACCTCCTTGCCGTGTCACCGAGACGACTCTGGCTCTTTCGAGGGCGTGACATTTCGAGCCGAGTTCACTGCGACCTCGGTGCAAAGTGGGAGCAGAGCTTGCAACGTATCTTCCATTATATTAGGGAAGTCAGCTCGCGTGACGAACTCACTATCTGTACGTGAGTTGCTGGCATTAGTCTCCGACTCGCTATCGTGAGCCATGATGTCTTCTCACAAGAATTTCCTTCTTTGGCTACGGTCCACGCTCACCGCACCAAAAATGTTGGAACCAAGAAACCGGGTCACAAAGTTCAGACCATAAAGGCTACCCGAGGTTACTGACCATGCGGTCTAACACCATGAACCTAATGGCAAGAGAGGCGGTTCGCGAGAGATGAAGGTTGGACTGCCTATAAACAAGACCCATAAGCTGCAGTGAGGAGGTCCCATCATACACCCGGAAGTATATAAAAACTTCCCCTCCTAAACAAAGACTGCGCTAGGCATAAAAAAGTACAAGCTCAACAAATGAGGAACCTGGGGGGGGGGTCCATTGTGCCTTCCTGTGTGCCCTGTGGTCATATGCAATCCAGACTTGGGGTGTGTGGTCTGCGAATATCCGTCCCCTCAAGATACTGAATTCGTCACACAATAGAACTCTGGTGAGCTGATCGAGGTTGTCAAGAATGGTCTCGCGAGCTCGGCCCTGGCGGCACTAGCTGATTGGCGAGCTTTGAGGGATCTCGCTTGAAAATCTCGCTGAAGTGATCTTGGGGTAGGGCCTCGCTTATGGGCCTCGCTCGAGCGAGGTTGGGAGGACCTCGCTTATGGGCGGCCCACGCCGTTGGGCCTAGTCCTCCACGTATCTCTGATGATATTATTCTTCTAGATCCACAATCAACTTCTTGTTGTGGGCTTATAATTGGGCTTGACCCTTCCTCGGCGAAAACTGGTTGTACACAACCATCTCATGCAAATGAAATATCACTGCAACTCTACTCTTACCTTGCCCTATGTTTTTCATGTTCTTGCTTTTTCTTGGAATCTCCTTTCTATTAGTAGCCTTACTCATAGTTAGAATTGTTATACTATTTCTACCCTTCTCATGTTATTTTTTTAGGATTTAAGTACGAAGCGGGTCTTCGACTCAGATAGTTGTGAATTGACCTCTATGTTCTGGATTGTTCTCCTCCCGGTGCTCTTACTTCCACCAGTTTTATGGTTCTCATGGGTTGGCATCGTCGGATGGGATCCATCCATTGATTTTATGCGACTTCTTTCCCCTTTTTTGCTACAATGTTTCAAAACTTTTAGTGTGATGTTTGTGAATTGCTAAACATAAGCTTTTCTCGTTTAGTCATGCATCTTTGCCTCGTGTTGGAACTTTTACCTTGACTCATATTGATATTTGGAGCCTTGTTTCACCCCATCTTTATCTGATCATCGTTGGTTTGTTACTTTCATCGATTGTCACTCTTGTGTCACTTTAGTTTATTTAATACATTTTAAGAATGAAGTGTTTTTTTATTTCAAATTATTCCATGCTATGATTGTTACCCTATTTAATACTAAAGTTAAGGTTTTACATAGCGATAATGGTACTGAATATACTGAAAGTTTGTTCATTACTTATTTAGCCTCTCATGACGAACTATTTGGGTGGTTAGTCCCACTCAAAAAAGGGTTGCTGAGTGGAAGAATAGACATCATCTTGAAGTTACTCGGTCCCTCCTTTCACTATCCAACTTCAAGATTGTTACTCTATGTAGCACGGGGACAGAAACGGGATACGAGATAGATACGAAACGGATACGAGAAACGTGAATTTTAAAAAAATAAGGATACGGGAAACGTTTTTTTATTTATTTTTATTATTTTAATATAAGTATTAATTAATGTTAATATTAACATCATTAACTGTGCTAATACTAAGAGACAATCCTCAACTGAGTTTGTTTGTTTGTTTTGAGTATTTTTCAACATAGATTTATATTTCCATGCAGGAAACGAAGAAATCCTCAACAGCTATTCGACTAATACATATAATAATCAGTTTGTTTGTTTTGAAAAGTCAGGTTGTTTGATATAATGGAGTAATATAGCAAGAAAATCAAAAGATAGCATCCAGAGGTGTCTCACCGCAGATATATCAAGAAAATGTGAATAATTAAGGGAAGATGCGGGTACATGCACGAACGAAGAGAAGTTATAATTAAGGGAAAAGCAATTCCCCTAGCTGTGATTATATATTTTTTGTGAAATATACTTACCGGAGCTGTAATGGTGTAGTCGGAGTCGGATTCGGAGTCGCAGTCACCTAGGGACTGAGCTTGCAGAGGAGAAGTCAGAGTCACACTTACCTGGGGTCAGAATAGTGCGAGAGATGATAGCTCTTGCAGAGGAAGAGCAGAGAAAGGGGTTTAGGAGCCGCACTCACCTGTCGAAGGGCTTTCGACGCAGAGCTTCGGCTGCGTGGGAGAACGACCTAGAAATGCTTCAGGGGAGAACGACCTAGAAATGCTTCAGGGGAGAACGACCTACAAATTCTTCGGGGGAGAGCGACGTAGAGCGAGGAGAGCTGCGACGGGATTTTGACGCAGAGATTCGGCTGCAGGGGTTGGGGGAGAACGACACAGATCGAGGAGAGCTGCGGGGGTCGTGAGTCGTGAACCCTAAAACTCAAATTATATCAGGCGTGAGTCCTGAACGCCACGCGTGACACGTGAACGAGAAAAGCGGGAAACGCGTATCCGCAAGCGGGATACGCGTTTCCCAATTAAATTTTATTATTCAATTTAAATATTACGTTTCCTACGTTTCGGAAACGCGTTTCCGCGCGTTTCCGTGCGTTTCCCGTATTCGATACGCGTTCGAGCCGATACGCGAAGCGTTTTAAGTATCCGTGCTTCGTAGTTGTTACTTAGGTGAAATTGTCCTAAGCATCTTCCTTCCAATGTCCTTGGTTTTTCTCCTACCTCTTACACTTGGGGTTCCTCTTCATCGTCTTCCCACTCACTTGTTTGGCTGTGTGGCATTTGTATGGACTCACAAGCCAAATCGCGAAAAACTTGATTCTCGCGCGCTACGATGTGTCTTCATTTGCCATAGCCCCACTCAGAAATGGTACAAACGCTATCGTCCTTCTATTTGCATGACATGTATCCAAGAATTTAACTTTTTTATGAATCTGAACCCTTCCCTACCTCACTATAAGGGTTGGGAATGAGTGAAGTGAGTCCGTCTGGTGAGGATACTGATGAGAAACCTCGACCCATTCCTACTACTCAGATATTACCTACTAGTGACTCCGCTCCTACCACTCCGATAATATCTACTGGCGATCCCATTCACTACTCGTTGTGTGATTTCTACAAATTCATTGGCTTATACTCGGCGACACAACAACATGGAGCCAATGTTACCAGATCTTTATCTGATACCTGCTTCAAATTTAGTTCTGTATGATTGTCTGATTGCCCTCCGAAAAGGCACTCTGTTCTTGTACTCAATATCATATATATCTCATTTTAACTCTTATACTTATCCACCATCATCTCACCACATCTTTATATCCTTTATTGCCTCTATCTTTATACCTAATCATTGATAGGACACTCTAAAGAATCCCAAGTGGAAGAATGCTTTGATTGAAGAAATGAATGTTCCGGTGAAAAATCATACTTGGGGCATGATTACTCTACCAATAGGCAAAAATGTTTAGGTGCAGGTGGGTGTATACTATTAAACAAAATTCTGAAGGGGTGGTTGAACAATACAAAGCTCGACTACTGGCAAAAGGATTTACTCGGACAACATAAGTTGATTTCTCAGTGACCTTCACACCAATAGCAAAAATGAACATTGTTCGGGTACTTCATTCTTGTGCAGCTATTGTGGGATGTGAATTGCATCAATTTGATATGAAAATGCTTTCCTTCATGGGAATTTAGAAGAATTTTTTATGAATCTATAACTAGAATTTGTTGCAAAAAACTCAGGACAAAAGATCTGTAAGTTAAAAAAAAGTCTCTTTATGATTTAAAACAGTAACCAAGAGCTTGGTTTGGATGATTTGGTGTTGTGATGAGGTTTGCGGGATACTTACAAAGTGAGGCCGATCACACACTTTTCATCAAGCATAGAGAGGGGAAATTGACAGTCTTGATTGTTTGCGTGGATGATATGGTTATCACGAGAAATGATTTTAATGAGATAAACTATCTGAAGACTAATTTAACAAATGATTTCCAGGTAAAATTCCTTGACCCATTAAGATATTTTCTTAGCATCGAAGTTGTCAAAGTTAATTAATGAGTCTTCACCCCCCAGAGAAATTATATCTTGGATTTATTAGAAGAAACGTGGATGCTGAGTTGTAAATCCATTGATTCAACCATTGAAAGAAATCATTACCTTGGTGGAGAAGACAAGGAGCTTAACAAAGAAGTTGATAACTACTAGCGCCTTGTACGAAAATTTATTTCTCTCCCCCACACAAGATCAAACACTGCCAATGTTGTAGGAATACTAAATTAGTTGATGCCTGCAATCAAAGTCAGAGACGAGGAAGCTGCTCACAGAGTTCTTAGATACTTGAAACCTATCCAGAGAAAGGAATCATATTCTCCTCTAAGGGGGCTAATGATCACAACAAGCTATGTTTGAAAATCTATATTGATGCAGATCGGACAGAATCCAACTTAGATTGAAGATCAACCACCGGGTATTGCTTCTTTGTGTGTGACAATCTTGTAGTTTGGAGGAGTAAAAAAACAAAATGTTGTGATCCGTTCAAGTGCATTAGCGGGAATTTAGATCAATGACTTAGGGTATCTGTGATGGTCCGTGATTGAGTATTTTGATGAAAGATCTTGAACTCTTAACAGAAACACCAATTAAAATATCTTGCAATAATAAGACGACCATCAACATTGCTCACAATCTTGTTTTATATGATTGTATGAAACATATCGAATCAACTTCTATGCTATTATATAAGGGAATTACACCCTTTTGGTAAAATATTCATAATTCCAATTTTATCCCTTTATTTTAAATTTTACAACTTATAATTTAATTTATTTTTTATAAAGTATGTCATATCCTTTCAATTTTTACTAAGTTTTGCATTTTGCGAGACGAAAAAAATTGCGTGGATAGCAAATGACAACTGCACTGTCGCGCTTGGAGGCTGCGAACGGCGAGAGTGTCGCCGCATCGGGGCACTGTCGTGGACGAGTTATTATTGCGACTGCACGGGGGGCCTTTGTGCACTGTCTCGTGTGTCATTAAAGAGAAAAACCATATGTATTTCTTTCATTCAGTTAAAAGACCAATTGACAAATGTTTTCACTAATGAGCTTAACAATGCTTCCTTCCATCTTTACATTGGCAAATTGAACATGTTTGATTCTCATGATCAACTTGAGAGTGAGTGTAAAGAGAAATGTGTTCAGGGTTCGGTTGAACTTCGTGGTTCTAACAATGATCTATTTAAGGAGGACTTTGCTTCAGAAAGACTCTCAAGAGAGTGAATGCTTAAGCAATTCTTTTTTTTTACTGAAAGTCCACTTTGGTGTTGTTCTTTTGTTGGTGATAACCTAGTGACACGGAGGAGCAAAAAGCACAATGTGGTGGCCGATCGAATGCAAAAGTGAAATATAAAGTCATGTCACAAGGAGTATGCGAGAGCCTATGATTGAAAATTGTACTTCAGGATCTTGGACTCTTGGAAGACAAACATATCTTTCTCTAGTTTAACATAATTGGGCCATTGAGCAAAACATGTCAAAGTCGATAGAAATGTTATCAAAGATTGCATGTACAAAGTAAATATTTGCACACCCTTCCTCACTCCAAAGATCAACGACATCATCATCAAGGGGCTAAGATGTGATATTTTCACAGATGACGTCCAATTTGAAAATTGATATTTACTCCCGACTTGAGGGGTAAAGTTAAATATTGTATCGTCTTTTTATTTATGTATTCTATTATGGTGCCTGCCTATATAAGAGACTTTGTACTATGTATTGTAAACCCAATAAATAATAATTTTATCGTCTTCTCTATTGTAACTTCATGGATTCTTTTCCAAAGAAATGTCTTTTTACTAATAGTAATAACATTTTTGAACTTGTCAAGATGCATATTGTTTCTTGTCTCATTAGTTGTTGAAGATATTGATACTTGATTGATCAACATAAGTGATGGAGATCATTCGGTACTTGATTGATCTATTCTCGTAGGGGCGTTGATTGGATCATCCATCATCTGAACGATCTGAGTCCACTGTTGCGTCCGGAGCACCGTTTGGACACATCTACCTGGTTTCTTTTTATTTATATGTATTATTTATTATTTAATGTGACCGGACATTTATCGTGTACAGCTAATCATAGCCTTCCACTGCCCTGGCCTACCCCCACCAACCCCATACCCCCTCCCCACTTCCGGCCCACGTCTAGCATTCCCTCCCCTACGAGCAACCATCACCGCCTCTACGTTCGTCGGGTCTCCACGTCCTCATCCTTGGCTCCCCTTGTCCTCGCGAGTATTCGTTTTTTGGTGATTTTGTACTTATTTATTGTATGAATTGTGATTATCTCATATGATTCTGGATTTTAGTTTGTTAGTGCAATTGTCTTGTGATTGATTACTTCTTGCAGGGCTTATTCTTTTCTTTGAAAACAAGGCCACTCACATGGAAGAAAGCTGTATCAGTTTGCTTTTATTAATTACCTTGTTCTTGGCTTTGTGATACCTGCGTGGTTTTACTCCTATTATTGTTCTTCAATCGGATAACGGATCGCTCGTTGATTGCATACATCATCCTAGTGCTAGGTGGAGTTTTCCTTCCTGGCGTCGCACTAGGGTTGCATCATTAGGATTCACTTTTACAGCTTTCCCTGCGTCAATAAGAATGCTAGCGTAACATTTTGCGACATAAGTTAAGAGCTTCCAAAACGTTCAATCAAATATCACATTTATAGGCTTTTTTTGTTTGCAACAAATTGTTGGGATATTTAGACTTTGATGCCATGACATGGTCATGCTTTCTGAACCATGCATGAATCTTTGTCTGGTTAAATGAGCATATTCATGTGTTTTCTATCGCTGTATAATGATTTTCTTGCATGTTTCCCTTCATGCCCTGCTGTTCAAGCAACCGATGTCTACATGATCTTTTCCTTCTCTCATATTATATATTGTTTGCATATGTGAAGAGTCCCATCAAATTTTAAAATGCACTTTTACAAAATATGAGTTGGACATATCTGTGTGTATCAATGCATGCCAGTTCGTACTAGTAATATCAAGGTGTGGAGCTCCTGCTAATAATGTGATACATGACATGGCAGTGAATTGAAAGATTCGTTGCTATAAAAGGAAGAATCTGATATAGAGGACTGAAGAGTTTGAGTGATGAAAGGATCCATCAATAGATAATCTCCATCATCACAAATTTACGCCTGCATTTGTTGACAATCTATTTTCATGACACGAACTTCCAAAAACAAACATAGTATTTTTCTGTTGCTGGGGATAGAACCTGGGCCACCCACATATGTGATGACATAATTTGAATCATACTACCATGGATTTTGAATTTTCATTGAAATAAAAAAACAGACTTTTCTAAGTTGTGCATGAAAGACTACTTGTTTCAATTGACAGCCTCTTCTATCTGGTTTTGCTTAGTAAGATGTTATTACGCATTCAGAATTGTCTTGGTCATTAGTTCATGGATCAACTCTAAGGAATGGCGAATCATCACTATGGTCGTCACTCCGAGGTGGAGTGGAAGGCCGAAAGACCAAAATACCCATCCGGTTCAGTGAGTATATCGTTTTTTTAATAAAGGCTAATATTGTGAATAGTCTTGTACCACTAAAAGGCCCTAATAACCTGGCATTGAAATATGTAACAGTCGAGGCAAGAGGTATACAAGTCTTTAGCAAAAGAGGGTTGTTATAAATAATCCTGAATACTGGAAGAAGGGTTAATGCAAAATGAATCAAATCTCTTGTTCTTTCTCCATTTTTTCTGTTTAATCTTCTTCTCCCTTTGTTTCCTTCTTCCTCTTTCTCTCTTACTCATTCTTCTCTCCTTGGAGATCTTCTCCTAACTTGTATAATTCATTATGACCACTGTTGGTTATAACATTTTGCTGCTCGTCGTATTTTTAACCTCCCACAATACCAGTTTCGGATGGGATAATATCACAAAACATCAACAAATTGATTCAAAATTTTCAAAAAGAAATCACTAATTGTGATTTGCTTCATGCCAGTAGATATGGGGATACACGAGCAAATTCGACATGCCACCACCTATTTAGCTGACAAAATATACAATTTATCCTTACAGCCTTATGGTATCACTCAACTTGTACAATTCCAATCTCACTTTTCATAGGTTTCAATATATAGAAACAACAGCTCTTGGAAATGACAAATGACATACTTGTAGGCTCATAATACACACCAGCACCAAGTTAGGCAGTGGGATCCTCGGGTAATCATTACCCCGGTTCCCTCCGCTGATTGGCGATCCAGCCATTATTGCACAGATGGGTATCCTTGGACAACATCAGCCATTCTGGTTCCCTTAATTAGGCTAGTTTTACGGTACCTTATCACATACGATACTACATAACCAAGGGCAAACTGCTATTCATGTCTTTTTGCATGCAGGTTTGAATCTTTTGATCAAAATTTCTTTCCCAATATTTTCTTTAGGAGACCCAACGATTGGTTATTCTAGAAGATAACAAGCAAAGAACATGGGTGTGTTTCAAATTCTCAACCGATACCTAGCACGTCATATAAACCACTAGGTCAGACTATGAATCTCAATCAATATCCAATATGGAAGTTGACCCCAATTGAAATACAAATACGAAGGGACTTCACTATAATTTCTATTACATGAATTGATGAACTATTGGACTTGTTAAGCAGAGCAATAGTTTTTTAGAAGTCAGATTTACATTCGAGGTATCAACAAAAAAGGATGTTCCCAAGCGATATTCACGAGACTGGTTTCTCGCTTCCGGCCTTTTTTTTCTGCTCGCGGTTTCTCTCCAGTGCTCGCTTCTGCCTTCTGCTCGCAGCGGGTTCTCGCGGCTTCTCCAGCGTTCACAGTCTCTTCGCGTCGCTCGCTTCCTCGCGACTTCTCCAACGTCGCTCGCCTCCTCGCAACTTCTCCAGCGCTCGCTTGCGCCTTTTATTCCGTCATTCGCAACCTCTCCCTCGCGACTTTTCCGCCGTTCAGCGGTTTGTTCCAGCATTTCCTTTCTTCCCGCTGTCGCCGCTGTCTTTGCGGCCTCTGCCCCTGTCTTTGCGGTCTCTGCCCGCTGTCTTCGCGGCCTCTGCCCGATGTCTTCGCGGCCTCTTCGCGTGGTTGCTTTGTGCGGTTGCTTCGCACGGTCCGTTCTGTTATTTCTTCGGCTTCCTATTTCCTGCTGTTACTATTATGGGGGAATCATCAGAATCTGGTGTTCGGACGAAAGTGATCTTTCCCGATCTCATTCTGCCTCTAGTACTCTCCGGATCACCACTGTTCCGTTGGATGGGTCTAATTATCTGGAGTGGTCATGCGCGGCGCAACATGTCATCCGCAATCACCAACTCTATGGGTACATTGATGACACTGTTGTTGCGCCTACCCGCACTGATCCGACCTGGCTGAAGTGGGATGCCGATAACTCTCTGGTAGTCTCGTGGTTCCTACACTCCATGTCTCCCTTAGTCTACCGCAGTTCGCAGCTATATGTTGATGGACTCCGCTCTTGAAATCTGGACTCGTGCGTGCGAGACTTATTTTCAAATTGGTAGCTCCACACAGGTGTATGAGCTTACTCGGCGTCTTCTCGAACTTAAGCAAGGATTCTCCTCTGTTGCTGCTTACTTATCCGAGTTCGAACGCCTCTATCAGGAGCTTGACTACTTTGAGGACTTCACCCCCGCTTGCAATGTTGATGCTAAGGCTCTGAAAACTAAAGAAGTCCGCTATCAGTTACATGTTTTCCTCATGGGTCTTAATATGGAGTTTGACACGGTGTGCACTCATGTTTTGAACCGACAACCCCTGCTCCCTCTCCGCGAAGCCTTCAGCTTGGTCTTAGGTGATGAAGATCGTCGACGCTCACTCCACTCTAATCATGGCACGGATCGTTCTGCTCTTGCCAGCAACTCTGATCATTAATGATTTATCTTGGTCTACATGTTGGAACCCATATCCGATTATACTGCGATAATAAAGTTGCGATTAACATTGCTCACAATCCTGTTCAATATGATCGTTCAAAACATGTGGAGATTGATAGACATTTTATCAAGGATTACCTGGAGAAAGACAACGTGTGTACTCCATTCGTCCTATCTAAAGGTTAGCTAGCGGATATCTTCACCAAGTGCCTAAGTTGCGATAGCTTTAAAGACAATATTACCAAGTTGGGAATGTTCGATATATACTCCCATCTTGAGGGGGAGAGTTGAGTTATTTAGTCTTTTCTAATATTGTAAAAGCCCTATAAATGCCCATGTTTTATTTTTCCTTTTTCCTTGCCCATTTAAGGCCTCTCAATACGTGTATATATAGAGGAGGGCACTACCTATTGGAAATAAGATTTAATTATTCTCTTCTTTCTTCCGCTGACTATAGGGACCCTTTATTCTTATGTCAATTATGGAAAAAATTATTTAACATCAGTGTGTTGCGGGTAAACCCGCAATACGTTGGTTATTAGTCAGAAAGATGATCAGAGGCGGAGATGATGGCGAAGATTTGGGATACTATGAAGCCGGAACTGTGGTTACCTAGTTAGAGTGTGCTCATAGAGAGAGAGCTACCCCAATCTCTTAACAAGGGAAAGAAGAGAGATTCTAATTCATGGATACCTTCGTTCCAACATCACAATATCATATGCCTTTAAATAGGCCCACTGGCTCTTAATGACAATATCTCCCTACTACAAACTCCTAATAATGATTTGACAGTACCACAATATGTGATCATGATGAGAGCTCTATCTACTTCATCAACGACTGCAATCTTGCATGTATATGTTTTGAGCCACGGGGGTTTCGTGCATGTACATGATTTTAAAAGGTGCTGTCTACAAAGAACTATGATATGAGGTTTTGTAGTATTGCTCCATCCATAGAAGCCATCGTAACCAATCCTTGGGTCGGTTCCCGGTAATGCACCTTAAGTAAATCTATATTTTCTATTTACCGCCTCCGTCTGCCCATTTGAATCTAGATGATAAGACGAGGATAATTATAATTGGTCCCACTAAACTTGAATAATTCCTCCTAAAAACATCTAGTAAAAATCTTGTCCTTATCGGAGATAATACTTTCAAGGAGACCATGGAGTTTGAAGATATGCTCAAAAAATGCTTGTGACACACTGCCTGTTGTGAATGGATGAGACAAGGGAATGAAGTGGACCCTTTTGGAGAAGCAGTCCACTACGACAAACAATACATTTTTCTTTGGATCTAGGTAAAATTTTCCATGAAATCCATATAAATATCATCCCAGAGTTGTGTCGGCATCGGTAAGGGTTGTTACAAGACCCGGTGGAGATGGTCGGTCTTGTTACACTGACATGTCATACAATGTGCTATGAACTCCTAGACCCTACTCTTGAGCCCCTTCCAAAAGAATTCCTCATATGCTGGGTGGAGTGTCTTGTGTATACATCCATAGCTCAGCCCGTGAGTTACTTCCAACGGCCGAGTGATCATTGGTGATATTGATAAGAGGTATAATCTCTCCTTGTATAAAATGAGCTCATCCTTTACTCAAGGGCAATCCTCCTCTTCAATATGTCGCAGAAGCTTTGTAAGTACAAGTGCTTCTTTGATTTCTTGGTTGAGTGCTCCTGACAACTTATAGGGGGCTTGAAGATGACGAATAGTAACCCCGCATTTGTCTCTTTGCGGGACAAGTCATCCACAATGCGTTTAGGACCCCTGTCTTGCATTCCTCCCTAAAATCAAAGCCCAAGAGCTTGCTAACCCATCTTTGTTGAATATTGATGGTGAGTTTTTTTCCCGTTGGTGCTTAAGGCTTAAATGATACGTGCGGATCTAGAATGTCCTCCCCCATTGGTAGGGCCGCCAATGTTGCACGGACTTGGCTAGACCTATGTGCTCGTTCGTGAGTAGCTTACTGATATGGTCTCATGCGACCAATTATCTTTTTATTTTTATGTATATTCTAATTTTTGTTTGTGTCGATGCACGTCACGTAGTTTACAAGTTACCGAGTCCTGCGTATGTTATTTTATATGAGTCCAAATGTTCAGACTTATTACGATTTTACCATCTTGTAATTCTATATATGTAGACCCCTTGGGTCATGAATGGGATATGAAAGAAATTATGAAATGTTTCTTCCTTCCTCTCTCCCTTCTAGGGTTAGGGTTGAGCACCACTCCCTCTTCTTTCTTCTCCTTGCATTCTCCGTATGTTGAGCTAAGCTCCTTTGTATCTCTTCCACCACCACCACCTCCGACGAGATATCTACATCTTACGGGATAAGCCCATAGCACTTACGATGATGCATCGTTGTCTTCCTCCTGACGCATGCAATTGTGTGGCATCCCTGCTGCAATAATGTCCTGCTGCCATCCATAGATGCATTGCACTCTACTCGGAACTATTTTGCAAAGTTTGGAGATGGAGATCTGGAACTGTAATCAGTGTATGCTTAAGGTTCTGGAAGGCTAAGTTGGTCTCACTCCCCCACTGAAAGAGTCTTTCTTAAGGAGCGTAATGGAGCAGTGATGCCACTATATTCTCGAATGAAGCGGCGATACTACCCAAACAACCCAATAAAATTGCGGAGCTCGCTCGGTGTCTGTGGTTCTTGCCAGGCTTTCATGGCTCAGATCTTCTCAGGGTCGGCCGACACCATTTCATTGCGCACGATATGACCAAAGTATGATACGTGTTGTGCCCCAACTCTGCATTTCTTCCGCTTCAAGAGTAACTGATGTTGCATGATCAGTTGGAGGATGGTGCGCAGGTGGGTGAGGTGCTCCTATGTGACATTGTACACCGAAATATCATCAAAGTAAACTAACACAAATTTACACAGGAGAGACTGGAGTACCTCATTCGTAAGCATTTGGATGGTAGAAGGCGCATTGGTGAGCCCAATTGATGTCGCCAAAAACTTAATATTCCCATGGTTTTGAATGTCATCTATTGTATGTCCTGTCACATGATGATCATTTGAGTATAGATCCAACTTGGAGAAGAAATGGACCCCATGGAACTCATCGAGGAGCTCCTTCACCACTGATATAGGAAGCTTGTCATTGATGGTCTTCGACTTCAGGACACGATAGTTTATGTAGAATCTCCATGTCTCATCCATCTTGCGAACAAGGAGGGCAGGGGACGAGAAAGGAGAGATGATGGGTTGTATGATCCACGGCTACAATATGCCGTATTGATACTCAATTTCGTCTTTTCATAGGAATGAGTAACGATAAGGTCGCAGTACCACTAGATGTGTCCATGTTAAGAGGCAAATGTGATGATCCATGTGGTGGGGTGATGGTAACCCACGGAGCTCCCATGACCGGCTAAAATTCAAGTTTTAATTGGTGAGTGATTCTTCATAAACCATACATATAGGAATCATATTTCATTGAGATCTTTATTCTCTTTCTATCATCCTTCCGCCTTTTCGACATCCCTTCTTTGTTTCACAATTTATAATCATATTTCTTTTTTATGAAAAGAGTTTCAGTTGCTAGAATTATACGATCGATTCAATTATATAGTGACTGTTTCTTGGGATCTCGACAATGCGAAGCAATAAGTTGGTTATTAGTTTAATCCAAGAATTCAAAATGAAAAGTTCTTCATTATCCATAACAAAATAACACTTGCGAAACATATTAGATTTGTCGAGAAATGCGAAATGATAAGGAAATGAGATTCATTGTGTCTTTTGACCAATTGTATTGTTTCTCCTATACAAAGTCTTTGCATGTGTTACCGAGTACTCCTTTATCATCTCGTCCAAAAGAAATAGTTCTTCTAATTTCATAAATTTTTCTAGAACATTTTTCCCTTGAATATCATTCAATAGGATTTTGGATTGCCTGATATTCCACAGAACCCAAGTTTCTGGACATTTATTAAATGATAGAAAGTTGTGTACCTTCATATATTCCGCTTCTAGACAGAATGTTCACCCGAGAATCTAGTGTCGAACCCCCCGCCATTCCTGGACCAGCATCCAGTTGCATTTGCATTGTAAGATGATCAAAGTCCCCACATGATCCAATAGTTTGCAACCATTTGATGCTCAATGTCGGGTCAAACCTTCGTAATGGAATGATGAGCAAGTCCACATAAAACCTTACGCCCTCGACTAGGATCATTATGGCCTCTTATATACCAGGTCTCTCCATCTTGTTACCATTGCCCACCACCACTTTGATGATGACTCGACATGTGATCGGTAGGTGTAGTTGACTTGCGGTGTGCTCACAAATGAAATTGTGTGTGCTACCCAAGTTCAACGGAGCAACAATGGTCTGACCAAATACAATCACGTGCACCGGTATGGCGTTGCAATGATGAGCTTCTATGATGATACACAAAAATCTCAGGGTCTGCTGCTTCCACATCCTCATCGTCACCCGACGGATCTTCAACCTCTAGCCAAAGGAGATGTTTACACTTGCGCCCCGTTGTATTTGACTCGTCGCAATTGAAGCGTAATCATTTTGTTTTCCGCTCCGTTTTTTCTCGTGTCAGGCCTTTGATGAGTGGGTTGTTGATGGAGTTCTTGGCCTCAGGGGCGGTTGAAGTGCCACTCAAGTCATAAGAAGAGGAGTTTCCCCCTGGTTGCTCCCTTCTCAAACATGATGATCGTTGTACTGCTTGTCCATGAGGCGAGGTTTCTCACAGATGCGTGCCGGGCTCATGGTCTTGATAAGTTTTAGTGGTGCCTCAAATGCTACGTTGAGGCGAAGTCTATTGTGCCAGCCTGCAGTGAAGATGGAACTCATGGTCGGCCAATGATGCTCAGTCGCTAGGGCCTTGGGTGACATTGATGGTGTGTTAGGCCGTAGCCGTGACTTGTTGCATTGTCATGGTCACTTGATTGAATATCATCTTCTTGATTAACTCCATAAGCCCGCCTTCCTCCATGACTGAAAGACCCGAGGATTGTGTTGTAGCATATTGCACGCTGGTGTTGGCCCGAGGGAGCTACATTGGACTTGACGACAGTCGAGGTGGCAAGCGGAGAAGTGGTCCGGAACTATCGGGCGAAGCACATGGTGTGGGCAAGCTTTGGGAATGTATCTCTGTTGCGATCAAGGGGCACATGGGCTGCGAGAGACGATGTTCCTGGAGATGCGTTAATTAAGACAGTGGAGGGAGGCGGCGGCTCTGATACCAAGATGTTACGACCACCTGCTTGGAATATAGTCTGCAACCCGAAGAGGTGGAAGTCTTGGAGGTAGTCATTTCTACTCTTCTTGGACCTGTAGACTTTTCACTGGCGAAGGAAGGAGAGGATCCAGCTGGAGGAGGAATTGTCGGAGGTTCTCTAGCTCGACCCGATGGAGTTCTCATGTGTAGTAGTACAAGAAGAAGAGATTAGGAAAATTAGGTCAAGCTTGCATTCTGCTACTCCCCCATTCACACAAGTAGTAAAAGATGGGGTCCAACCAAATATTACAAAATTGCCTCTCACCAATGCTACTGCATGAATGGTGAGTCTATCATGATTAGTGCGAGGAAACAAAATTACTAAAAAATGCAGATAAAAATATACGAGTGTTCGAGATGTTTAGGGCTTGCTCCTACTATGATACGCGACTCCCCAATGTGAACTTGTAATGCGCGCCTCAAACCCTAAATCCTCGCAGTACAAATTCGAACGAATGGATGCACAATGAGGGCACTATTTTTATAGAGGGTGATCATGTTACGACGCACTGAGAAATATCTCATATGTTAGTTCATGAATCAACGGTTAGGCCAGGCGGATCATCACCGCTAATGTCTCCTGGCGGAGAAGTGGCTTTGCCGAAAGACCAGAATATGTTAAGACAATATATTCAATCTTAAACCCCCAAACTCTCGCTCTCTCCTAGTTTTTCCGGCTAATCATATTCTCCTTTCTCTTATCTTTCCTCTTTCTCTCATTCTTCTAAATCTTCTCCTTAACTTTTTATAATTCATCACTACTGCTGCTGGCCATAACACAAGATCCTGAGATGATTATTGTAGAAACTTTTGAAATAGCAAGAAGAATCTATCAAACTCCATTAACGTGTTCCATCAGAGTATATAACTCGCTCAAAATTTTGCCTTTTCTAGTCTCCTTTTGGCATCTAGATATTTATAAAGCACGCGCATGTCTATTTCAGTCATGCCATTCTTTTAATTATATATTCGGCATTTGCTCTTTTTTGTTTACAATGAAATAAAATGAAGGTGCTGGTTTGCAGAAGAAGAGGACCGCATTATAATTTCTGCTCACTCTGTGCATGGCAATAAGTGGGCGGTAATCGCCCGGCTTTTAGAAGGGAGAACTGATAATGCTATAAAGAACCACTGGAATTCTACGCTGAGGCGCAAATGCATAGAAATTGAGAGCAGCTCTAAGAGAGTAAATTGTGAAGGCACGGAGGATGATAGATCAGACTTTCTTGAGAAAATCAAGGGATCTTCGGAGGAAACCCAATCGTTCGGGGATGTTAAACCCATTACAGCAGGCGAAGGAAGAGATGTAAGTTCGAGAGAAAGCTTATCCCACCATCCCGAAGACGCGGCAAATCCAATTGGACCCGAATTTAAAGAGCCGCCGCCCACCCTTATTCGACCGACGGCTCGACTGAGCGCCTTCAGCCCTTATAATCCCGGTTTGAGCCACGCCGCACGTCCTTTGCAGTGGAGATCCTCCCGTTGCAAATTGCTTGAGAATATCCGCTGGGAACATCGCGTGCCTGCCCGGTGCGGGCACGGTTGCTGCGGGACGAAGAGCGGATCATCATCGTCGTCGTCATCATCGGACGGAGGAGAGGGCAGGAGGAGCTCGTTGTTGTTGGGTCCGGAGTTTGTGGAGTTTGTGGAGCCTCCGGCCATATTGCATCAGGAAATAGCTGCTATGGCGACGGAGCTCAGCAGCATCGCGTGGCTTAAGAGCGGGTTGCAGACAGGAGTATACAACAGCAGCAGCAGTTGCCAGCAGATTAATGCCTCCAATAGCCCATGCACGGCAAGCACGTGTTGAAAGGCCATTCCAAATATCGGTGCATGATAAATAATTTATATTTCTGAGATGGGGATTCAATTTCATCATCTCGCCGCTCGATCGGAAATCGCAGCATCTCTTCCCGTGGTTTCGATGGTCGCAGTCCACGAGCTTGGTTAGCTATTGGCAGTGACAATGTTGATGAGGGAGACCTTCTTTCTGTTTTTTTCCTTTCATTTTTTTTTCTTGTTGAAAGTTGATGATTGGATGAGTGGTGGCAGTTGGACTTTGATTATGCTCTGTTTGCATAAATAATAGGGTTAACGTTATATATTGACTTGGGGGAGCTTGAAAGCTGGCTGGAATATAACTGCTGGTTTTGGATCTCTTCTTCACACATTAATCATACACCCAGCAGAGAGCTTAGCCAAATATCCAAACATGAACTTTTTTGTGGCCCATCCTTCTCAACTCTCCTATTTATCATTGAAGCAAATTTAGACATTTTCAGAGAGAACTCTCACCAAGAAACATCCACACAAACTTAGGCTCCGTTTGGGGGAGATTTATTTTCACCGGTCAAGCGGTTACGATCACATGAAGAGAACCTTAACTTAAAACCTTAAATTAAGGTTCGGTTCATGCGGTCGTAACCGCTTGACCGGTGAAAATAAGTACCCCAAAACGAAACCTTAGGAGGACTTCACTTCATTACCTGCTCCGTTCTGTAACCCTCTCACCATGTGTTCCTCTGCGGTGTCTCCTAAGATCACTTATCACAAGTCTTGGGTGCACAAATGATGAGAGATGCTATTGTGTTTTTGCTGTCAGGTTCATTTACAGGGCGCTCTTTCTCTCTCAATCTATCTCCTCATCTTTTTATATATCTTTACAATATTAGAAGGGAAACTTGTCTTTGGTGAAAGATTCAAAATGGTCAAATATAATCTTATTGCTTTAATATAATGATTTAATATATATTATAATTTATTTAAAATAAAATTAAAATACAATTTATCCTCAAATTAAAATGACGATAAAAATTCATAAAATTGATAAAGTTTTTAGTTGAGTTCATATACCTATTACGGTAGGCTATCATTAGATATGTCAGAGGTATTTTTAAGAAAGACTGGCATTAGACATCAACGGCATTTTCGAGGAGCTATAATTAAACTTATCAACTTTATTAAAGTTGATTTAATATGAGTGGTGCTATGGGCACACCAATAATGGCTATGCGCAACCAACGGCTAATTACAACCCAATATCGCTATGTACAGCCAAATACCGCTGTGTACATCCCAATAAAAAATATTTGGCGAGTCTCCCCTACTTTTTTTGCGTTTCTAGCTTATTGGTTATAGTTTCATGAAAAGTACTCGGAAGGAGTGGGGTGATCAGCATCTTAAGAATGGAGATACATCTGTTATTATCTGGTAAGCACATGAGCAGCAGTTACCAGTCATATGGCGATAGAACTCATTGTCGAGAACACCAGGCTCTGTGTGGAGTTGCTGGGAAGGGAACCTTGTCATAGGCAATGCATGTTAGGCTTCTATTGAGCATCGACGCGGAAGGAAGTAGAGCACCTTGATCAACCACAAGGAAGAAGAAAGACCATTTGCGATGAATCAAACATTCCTTTAAAATGAGGTGCTCACTAGATTTGAACTGCCTGAAAACCAAACCCAGCTTCCTCGCCAGATCTTTCAAAGTCATGGAAAATCCTTCCTCGGTCTGTATTCTGTAACAAGCAAAAAAATTGGTAATCCTATGAAAACATGCTAGGAGAAGGGCAGAACATGGGTGCTCGCCACCGTGATGTGAAGTTTTTCGATCTCTGAGAGATATCGAACAAGCATTCCCTTTCGATTATCGCAGTGGATTTTGATGAGTAAGGATTTGTTGGCAGACTACTGGAACTGGGCCAAGCCGTTGCTCTCGTCGGTGGAGGAGGTGTCGGTGCCGTCTTCGCCGGCGAAATCCGATTTCTTGACAAGAGTGGCGGATTCCACCGTCCTGTTGACAGCCCGTTCCTCCAGAGATTTTACCTTCTCTTGGAGTTGGCGTTGCACAAGATCCGCCCACACCGTCTTCATCACCATTAAAATTTAAAAAACTTGAGCACTGTAATTAGGCGGTGAAAAAGGAGGGGAGATGGAGAGAATCGGGTTGGGCGTCCTTAGCAGAATTGTAAATAGAGAAAAAACAATTTTTAAGTTATTTTTCTTTTGTTTAATGGTGTGCCCATAGCTAATTTTGGTGTGCCCATAACACCACTCTTTAATATGCATGATGATGTATGCATCGGGATAATAAATTTTTTTTTTTGAAAAGTGGTGTATAACTATTTTTGACATTAATTAATTGATAGTGTATTTATTTTAAGTTGCATTAATTAATTGATAGACGTTCCTTCTCACATTTTTAAGTATCCCAAAAAATTAATTTTGGCAAAAAAATTTATGGAATATAAATTATTGTATTTTGGCAAAATTGATTTTTTGGATACTTAAAAATGTGATTTAGAGGAGGAAAATAATTCTTTCGCACCATGCTCATGTCTGACGCACCAAATTCGGACCCGTCACGGTCGCGGTTGGTCGTAGGCGCGGAGTGATCTCATGTCAGTCACTCGTTTGTGTGTGTGTCTATATATATATATATATATATATATATATATGTGTGTGTGTGTATTGTTGATTTCCGCTCAAGATATTCTACAAGACCTCATCAACATGTGGAATGGGCTTTTATAGTATCCCCAGCGTAGAGCAACACCCTAGTGACACGGAACCCGACAGGTCGTTCCGAGTCGGTCATGACACGCGCGGATATATTATTATTATTAGACCTAACAATCTCCTCCTATGTCCGAGGTATACCGACATTGGAAAAGAGTTGGTGTGTGTAATGTTCAACCAGTTCGACTCATTACACAACCGTGTCCGCAAGTACCTGTTATAATATATTGGACTGAAAGAAACATGATTATGTATGCACGCATAAGTATAGAGCATAGCTAAGCAACATCACATCAGAATCCAAGTACAGTCAAAGAGATAGGTACCAGAAGACCTAATGTCTCATGACTAATAAGGAGTAGGAAATAGTCCAAACAAAACAGGTAAAGAGAGCTAAACAATGCTCTAAGTCAGAGAAAGAAAACTGAACAGATACTCTAGAAACCATCATCCAGCAGATCATCTTTTTCAGGATCCTAGTCTGCATGTGCTCCTCCTGCAGCAACATTTCTTGTAATTTCCAACAGAGAATTTCATTCAGAATGAATTCAACTATGGAAAATGTACATGTATCTAGTTCTGTATATAAGAACGTAGTACTTTAAACATGCTTAGAGGATATAGGTAGAGTATTTCAGGTTAAACCGCAGAATCTATTAACTGTTTCCAAATGAAACGATTTCAGACTTCTGGACAACGCAGCTATATCTGTGTTCCTATGTGTGATATCCTGGTTATTGTTCTTCTAGGGTTAATTGGAACTCATCAAATGTGGAATGGAACCAATCAACAGGAGAAGATCCATAACAAGTCAGATCGTGTTATCAAATGTGGAATAACACTCTCCTCCAAGTTAAGGAAGACAAATCCGGATGAGGTTGTTATCATCAAATGTGGAATGAAACAACCAACCAGAGATTCGTACTCAGCAACCAAAACAACAACGGAGCACAATATGCTAGATTTGACAAAGGAAGGAATCAAAACATTCGGACTAAGGTTGGTCTCAAACCGCCTTAAGTCCATTTCCCCCCACTGTTTTGATTGAACGGCCTCGGGGCATTCCTTTCGTCAATGGATCAGCTAGATTATCCTTCGATCGCACGTCGACCAAAGTAATAACGCCTTGTTCTTTAAGATAATTCAAAAGGGCGTGTCTCAGTCGTACATGCCGTCTCTTAGTGTTAAAGAGGACATTCTTAACAACTTGGACTGCTGCCTGATTATCACAGAACAGACTTAAAGAATTGATTTGAACCCTAGACAAGGGAATGTCTAAGATCAAATTCCTGATCCAGTGTGCCTCTTCACCAGCTGAAGCTAAGGCAAATAACTCGGCTTCCATAGACGACAAAGCTATGCAAGTCTGTCTCTTGGACTTCCAAGTAACTGCAGCGCCACCCAATGTGAATATAAATCCACTTGTGGACTTGCTGTTTGCAACTTCTGAACACCAGGAGGCATCAGAGTAACCTTCCAAAGTAAGAGGGTGACTAGTGTAACACAGAGCGTGGTCTTTAGTAACTTTGAGATACTTCATCAGCCTATCTAGGGCATCCCAATGCTCTTTGCCTGGACTACTGGTAAAGCGACTTAGCATGCTTACGGAGAAAGCAATGTCTGGTCTAGTGCAACTTGTGGCGTACATGAGACTTCCAATGATCTTTGAGTACTTGACTTGATCAACGCTTATCCTTTCATTCGGACTCAGCTTGACGTTCGGATCAATTGGTGTTTCAACGGGCCTACAATCTTTATAACCTCAGGTATAAGAATCTGCTCTATGTAGTGAGCTTGACTCAGAGTGACACATCCCTTGTCTACTCTTACTTTCATACCTAGTAGGGTATCGACAGGACCAAGGTCCTTCATATCAAACGCTTTGGCGAGAGCGGACTTAATATCCCTCACGACAGCTAGGTCTGACCCCCAGGATCAACATGTCATCCACATATAAGCATATGATAACTGTTTGGTTTGACATCGAGCGGTAATAGAGACACATGTCTGATAGACTGGACTGAAATCCAAAGCTCTTTACCACTTGATCAAACTTCATGTGTCACATCTTAGGTGCTTGTTTAAGCTCATAGATGGATTTATCTAGCTTGCACACTTTATTCTTTAAATCTTTATGGACATAACCTTCAGGTTGAGCCATGTAGATCTCTTCATTTAGCTCTCCATTCAAAAAAGCTATTTTCACGTCCATCTGATGGACGATGAAATTCTCGATAGAGGCTAAGGCTAGAAGAATTCTAATAGTAGATAGGTGACATACAGATGAGTAGACATCAAAGTAGTCAATTCCCCCTTGTTGTTTATAACCCTTAGCTACTAGACGTGCTTTGTATCTGGCTATAGACCCATCACTATGTAACTTCTTCTTCAGTACCCACTTGCATCCCAGGACTTTAGCTCCTTTCGGTAGGTCCACTAGATGCCATGTATTATTTTGTAGTAGCGAGTTCATCTCATCGTCGATGGCTTCTGCCCACATTAACGCATCTCTCGATCTCATCGCTTCCTGATAGGAAAATTGATCATCCTCTAAGTGGTAGGTGACGAAGTTCTCACCAAAATCCTTAGGGATTCTATCTCTCGTAGATACTCTAAGAGGAACATGATCGACCTCTAGAGGTTGGGGAGCAGTGCCAGAGGGGCCAACTTCGGGTTCTACCGTAGACTCTGAGATCATGTCTCTCCTCCATTGCAGTTCTCAACTCTGTCTCTGACTGCTCTGACCTCTGAGAGAAGACCTCTGTCATTTGTGACGTGACAGGTAGCACCGCTGTCTAGCCACCACTCAGAAGACGCACTGTGGTGACTACTCCCAATCATAGCCACGAAGGACTTAGGATCAGAGATATCGACCGACATGTTTGCAGTGTTCTGTGGGGCATTCTCCTTCTCCTTCAGTTTGTGCATTTCAGACTTTGAAGGTGATACACTTAGGATACAGCTTGCTCAAAGTTAGACGCGCAAATGGATTATCAACCATTTCAGACTGTTCACCTTCTAGCTTGTGACGCATATTTTCTAGTTCTAGGGATTGAAAATGAGCATTCACGCGGTCCCAAATCACTTTCGCGGTCTTACATGCTCTGTAGGTCAAAGAAAGGCGAGAATTTAGGGAATTCAGAAGGTAATTCCTGCAAAAATTCTCGTCTTTACTCCACTAATATTCATCCACATCCTCACGGGTAGTGGCGAAGTGGCTAAGAACGGTGTAGAAAACTCCACGTTCTTTCATTCCTAGTTGGACATAAATTTTCCAACTGAGAAAATCAGTGGCGTCGAAAGACTGCAATTTGACAGTGTCGAGCGTATTTTCCATCGACATCGCAGCAGAATTTAAAACAGAAATAAAAATTCTAGAACGAGGTCACCTGATCCGTGTGGAGATGATCCAGTGTCTTCAGAACCAATCCAGAAATTATGTTTTGCTCCTGCTCTCCGACTGAAATTAATCGCCAAAAAACTTGACAAATCAGACCTCCTTCCGGCAAGATCTGAGAAGAGCAGAGAGAAATTTCTGAATTTTTCTAGATTTCCACCTTGATTACAGAACTTTCTGGATTTTCCTTGATTTTTTTCCTTTTGATCGCCAAAAAACTTGACAAATCAGACCTCCTTCCGGCAAGATCTGAGAAGAGCGGAGAGAAATTTCTGAATTTTTCTGGATTTCCACCTTGATTACAGAACTTTCTGGATTTTCCTGGATTTTTTTCCTTTTGATCATAGAACAAAACAGCCCAGATCTAGGAAAAATTCTCCAGCACAGATAGGAAAAAAAACAGCGATCCTGATCTGGATCCAAGAACAGAGCAGCGACAAGAACAGAAATCGGCGCTATCCAAATCAGCGCAAGAACATGAAAAGAACAGCGATCCTAGATCCAGTCGGGCTCCTTCGATCAACAGTAGATCTACAGATCTATATCCGGGCGGCGACGAGAACAACTATGGACTTGCGATTTGTAGATCTTGCTGGATCTGGACTTGCGACCTGTAGATCTGCAATCTTCACGCCGACTTCAGGCCAGCGGCAATCCAGATCTAAAGATCTGTGGATCTGCGATATCCCTCTTCGATCGTAGGTCTGCGCAGATCTCCTTCAATCGGCGGCAACTGGATCTGGAGCGCGATCGGCGCAGAAGACTGGATCTTCCTCAAACTTGACAAATCAACTGAAATTAATCGCCAAAAAACTTGACAAATCAGACCTCCTTCCGGCAAGATCTGAGAAGAGCAGAGAGAAATTTCTGATTTTTTCTGGATTTCCACCTTGATTACAGAACTTTCTGGATTTTCCTGGATTTTTTTCCTTTTGATCATAGAACAAAACAGCCCAGATCTAGGAAAAATTCTCCAGCACAGACAGGAAAAAAAAACAGCGATCCTGATCTGGATCCAAGAACAGAGCAGCGACAAGAACAGAAATCGGCGCTATCCAAATCAGCGCAAGAACATGAAAAGAACAGCGATCCTAGATCCAGTCGGGCTCCTTCGATCAACAGCAGATCTACAGATCTATATCCGGGCGGCGACGAGAAGAACTATGGACTTGCGATTTGTAGATCTTGCTGGATCTGGACTTGCGACCTGTAGATCTGCAATCTTCACGCCGACTTCAGGCCAGCGGCAATCCAGATCTAAAGATCTGTGGATCTGCGATATCCCTCTTCGATCGTAGGTTTGCGCAGATCTCCTTCAATCGGCGGCAACTGGATCTGGAGCGCGATCGGCGCAGAAGACTGGATCTTCCTCAAACGATCGGCTGCAACGCGCTTCCCTCTCATCGATCTAGATCGGCGAAACTGGAGGGGCTTGCGATCGAGAACAAGCGATCGGCGGCAGATCTAGGAGCGAACGCCGACAGAAATCGCGATCGACAACGAGAGTGAGAGAAGAGCGCCGAGAGCGATAAAAATTTCTTAGCGGAAAACCTAAAAAATTGTTATCTTGAGAATGTTGATTTCCGCTCAAGATATTCTACAAGACCTCATCAACATGTGGAATGGGCATTTATAGTATCTCCAGCGTAGAGCAACACCCTAGTGACACGGAACCCGGCAGGTCGCTCCGAGTCGGTCATGACACGCGCGGACATATTATTATTAGACCTAGCATGTATGTGTGTGTGTGTGCACACATATACATATATGTATATACATGTTGTGGGTCGCTCAACACTCTCACGGACCGGAGGAAGTGAACCGTCTTAACTCGAGAGTGAGCCAAAAGCACGAACAATCAAAATAGAGAACCAACATCAGACAACGAGACTTTTACGTGGAAAACCTGGAAAGGGAAAAAACCACGGGGTCATGCCCAGTTCTGACAAAATCCACTCGAAGCAGTTTAGTACAAAGATTAATTTTTTAGAGGGTGATAGACCACATTTACAAAATATTTCTAAGTGTCATGTGCTGAGCAAAACGGAATGCGGTGGAGTGCACACTGGAGAGGGGTGCGGATGCGTGCACTGGAGTGGAGCACGAAGGCGCATGCTGAAGCAGACTTGAAGACGGAGCGGGCACGCGAGAAGCACGTGCTGAGCGGGAGGTTGAGCGTCGAGTATGGTCTTCGTGCCTTGGAGCTGGGTTTAACATTGCAACTCTTCGTAGGAAAACCTTAGAGCTCTCTCTCTTTATCTTTTTTATGTCCCCTTCAAATAAAGACTTATGCCCCATTTTATAGTTTTTCAGAGGGACACAAATAATTGCGTTCTCTTGGTTATTGAACGGGTGAATATGGATGCAGAGTTTATGTTCCTTGGATTGCCAAATTTGGAGTTATGTCGACCTTGCCCCTTGGGCGTCGCGGGCAAGCTCGCCGACAGTGACACTTACTTGCGCGCGCGAACTGCGGGGGCGCGCACGTGGCTTGGCCTGCACGTTCTGCCACGTGTGCGTAGTGGGGCCATGTGCGCTGCCACGTGTAGGGGTGCATTGCCGCGCGCGGGCGCGCCTCTTTGGGGCGCACTCGTTGCGTCTTTCCTACCGAGGAGGGACCCTGCTTGGCGGGGTGAACCATTATGGCGAGCAGACCGGGGTTGCGGGCCACAAACTTTTGTTCGAATATTTGGATTTTCTAGAGGAATCCTATTAAATGCACCCCAATTTTCGTCGCAACATAAAAAAATGAGTCCGGAAATTTTTCGTGACAATCACATCTTCCTTGGTGGGGATTTTAACGTGATTTTTGTTTGCGCGCTGCATTATTGTGTCGCATATAATCCTCATATTATATTTATTAACTAATGCAGTGATATTTTCTGCCCATGTTCAGAAGATTTGCTGCTTATCACGAGAGGATTTACTGTAATTAATGTGAGATTATCTCGCCAATTACGACTGAATATACTGTCGTTTTCGCTGGTGGAGTATATTTTGATATTTTGTTCAGTTTTTATTAAACCTTTCAGTGTAGGCCATTTAAACCTTCTATAAATTATGCAGGCTTATTTCAATTTTGTATCAAGACTGTTACTGGATTTTTGAGAGGGACGAATAACATCGACGCGCTCGAAGGATTTTTTCGTCCACCATGTCTCTGGCGACCGACGTAAGAAATAGGCAGTTCTTTTTTCTTATTATTTCACGCGCTGGAGGCGCTGCGTGCGCACAGTACTGCCGCGTGTGCGTGGTACTGCCACGTGCGGTGTCTCTGCGCTCGCATGGCGATGCTGCGCGCGCTTGGCTGTGCGCGCGCGCAAAATGCTGCGGGCGCTTGGCTGCGCGTTCGCGCAGGCGAGGCTGCCGCGTTGTGTGTGAGGGGCGCTGCTGCGCGGGGACACCATCTCGTGGAGTCGTACCGGCGTGGGCGCCGATGCACTTGTTTTTTCCCTTGTCTTTTATTATAAGTTTTGCACGCTCACTGTTTTTCCTATTTTTCGGTTCACTAGGCGAGCTTGTCAACTGAAGTTCATGCGTCTGCTCTCGACCTTGACCGATGACCGAGTCGCGGTGTGGCGGAAGCGCTTCGGACTTCCATCGAGCAAGGATGAGCGGAGCATGCTCAGGTTCCCTTGATGGGCTACATCACAATCTCGGAGGGGTGTCATTAGGTGCGGTTTCGAGTTCCTCCTTCAGAGGAGACTGTGGAGATATTTAAGTTTTGCGATGTGTCAGCTACTCAGTTCTCCACGGTGGGCATGACTGTTGGAGTTTGAGCTGTGTTGACTTGGTCAACACGTTTTGTTTAAAAGTTTTTATTATTATGAATTTTAATTTGTATAGGTGGGGGAGAGAGAGAGCCCGCATTTATTGTGGAGAGAGAAGTTGGCGTTTTGTTTTGCCTATAAATAGCCCCCCTTGTATTTGTTTTAAGTGTGTTGAATAGAAGAGGAATAGAAAAGTTGGAAAGAATTTTTCGGGCAGAATATTAGAGAGAGAAAGAGAGCGTAGAGAGAGTTAAAGATTTGTTAAAAATAATTCCCGCAGGAATACAAGCAGCCCTCTCTCGCCAACCCCTCTCTCGCCTGCCACCTCCCGCAGGAGGACTCGCCGTTTGCCTCTCGCCACTGCCAGGTCGCAGCTCGCTCTCGCAAGAGTGAAGCAGCGGTTTTGTCCCCCACGTTCGTCGAGCTCGCACAAGAGCTGGTCGACGATCGTAGAGCTCGCTGGGAACCTGTCTCGCGATCGTCGAACTCGCTGCAGTTTTCGTGGAGCTCGCAGCACTCAACTCGCCGTGTTAGTATCGCCGTGGGGATCCCGTGTAGTTGAGGTTGGAGGTGCTCGCGAGTAGTGGTGGTGTATCTCGCCGGTGTGAAGTGCTCGCAGGAGGTGTTGCTTGCCAGCCCAGCTCGCGTGAACTGTGTCTCGCCGAGGAGTAGGAGGAGCTCGCCGGTGGTGTTGCTCGCGGTGTTCTCGCGGGGTAGTGCTCGCCAAGTGAAGAGTTGCGAGAGAAGAGAGGTCGCGTGACCCGTATAACGCTTCCAACAAGTGTGAAAGTGCACAGTTAACCTCACTAGAATTCTCTAGAGGGGGGGTGAATAGAGATTTAAAATATTTTGTGCAAAGTTAATATATATATATGTGTATGATCACAGATTAGAGCTTCCCACACACCAACAAGAATTAGACAAGTAATTAAAGTAAATGCAAGAGAGAAAATCACAGCACAACACAAGAAAATATAGTGGTTCCCCAAACTTTGGGTATTCCACTCTTCTACCCCCTTGGTAGGAATTCACTATCTTGCACTGAGTCTTTTGATAATGAGACTCTTAGAACCACCCTGAGTCTTTTGACAAGGAGACTCTTAGAACCAACTGAGTCTTTTGACAAGGAGACTCTTAGAACCAGTATACTGAATTTTTTGAAGAGAGATTCTAAAAACTCTTTTACAATATTTAAGTAAGAAAGAAAGAAAGAAAGAAACAATAATGAATCTTCTTCCTAGCAAGAAGATTGGAAGCACAAGAAGTGAATTAAATCTTTCTTCTATAGAGAGAAGAAGATTTGTAGCCTTTCTCTCTTTTAGTGAGAGCAATCAGATTTTGCAGCAGTGAGCAGAAGAAGAAATGGTTGAATATTGCTGCAGAGCTTTTTCTCAATTTCTCTCTTTTCTCTTGGGAGCTTTTCCTCTATTTCAAAATGTATGTGGTAGATCACTCAACTCCTTTTTTTTTTCTTTTCTGCCGACCTCCTCTTTATTTATAGCTCTGTGTATTTAAAATAATGCTATAGGAGGATAATCAATTAGCAGTCAGAGAATTTGAAAAATAGAAATGTTTCTATAATTAGCATACCAATAGAAGGAAAGAATTCATTCCAAATTCAAATAATATCCATAATGAGCTTTATCAGATTAGCCAAGAATCAAATAGAAGGAAAGAATGATTCAGAACGGCTATAAAATATTAACATTATTCCATATAAATTAGATCTACTGAAAGAAGGAAAGAGATCTGGCGCATATTTAAATCTGTCATATAAATCGACGTGCGTCGATTACTATTCGACGTAAGCGTCGAATTCATCTTAGCTGGACGTCGAGAGAAGAATAAGGAAGGTGCGTCGACTTCTTTATATGCGTCGACTAGAAATAAGAGTAGCGTCGACAACACATACGTCGAAATCTTCCTAAAGTTACTTCGACATATCCTGAAGAAAACGTCGACTATATTTCGACGTTGCGTCGAATACTATTCGACGCATATTTACTTAGTCTTGTTTTTCATTCATAAAACTCTTTCTTTAACTCATTTCTAGGGGTTAAGAGAAATCATTTCCCCAACAATCTCCCCCTATTTGTCTTAAACCTTCTTGGAGAGAAATTGTACTAGCATAAGAAGTATGTCACTTTAAAAAGTGAAATTTAGATAAGGAGATCAAATATTCCAGAATCATATAAACAGATTTCATTTTCATACCAATTCATTTTCAACTATAGGATGAGATATATCAGCAATGTTTTCAAATACTACTCAGGTGGAGTAGGAGGAGTCTTTCTTTTTCTCTTGAATACTAATGTTTGAGGAGAGGAGGATTTCTCTTTCCCACTTGTAAGAAGTTCATTTAGCTCCCCCTGAGCAGGTAGCTCCCCCTATGATAGAGCTCCTTTTATTCTTTCTTCTTCAGCCAACAGAATATCTGTCTCTTTTTCTTTTCCAGTATCAGCTTCATTTCCTTTCTCAGTTCCATCAGCTGGTTCATTTCCATCTAGATTTGTACCAGCTTCATTTTCAGCCTCATTCACTGCTCTGCTTCCTTCCCCCTGTAGTGGTGTCATTTGATTTGCAGCATCTCTTGCTATGTTGAGTATCTCTATTGTTTGTTCATCAATATGGAGCTCAGGCACTATCTCATTCCCAAGGGATTTGAGCAGTGCTAGACTGTCAGTTTTTGAGGTAGGAAGGGATTTGTGAGAAGGAGATTTAGGATTGGAGAGCTGATCTTCATCTAGATTCTCCCCCTTCTTGACCTTCTTGGCCAAGGAGGTTAAGAAAGACCTAGTCACTCTAGAGGAAGAGAGAGATGACTTTAGATCTTGCACAGAGGCACTGACCCCATCTATTTGGGTGTGCATGTGAAGGATGGAGGAATGAATCTGGGAGCAATGCTCATCTAGCATTGCCTGGAATTTTTGAGCTGCAGATTGGATGCACTGAGTGAGTAGAGCCTCAGTGGATGCAGATGGTGGAGAGTGAGGAGATGATGAATGTGGAGAGGGGATTCTATCATCTTGAGGAGGTATATTTGATGGAGGAGGTGGAGGAATAGATGAGACTTGGGCATGTGGTTGAGATGGTATTTGTGTGGATGAAGAAGGTACAGAAGATGTGACTGTTTGAGAAGGAGGAGGAGGAGTAGGATGAGCAGGAGAGATAGGAGGAGATGGAGTCCTTTCAGGAATGGAACCAGGCTTAGGGATTTGCCTGGCCCATTTAGAAAATAGGGCTATGGACATCCTTTTTCCTGGAGGGATGGGAATTCCTTTTGACCTACATAGGTCAGGGAAGGAATGGAACAGTACTTGACTCATCATTCTCATGTAGGCATTCTCTTTGTGAGAGTATTTAGAGCCTATCATCTTGAGTAGCCATGTGGCCCAGTCTACCTTCTTCTTCAACACAAGGGCCCCCATGATGTTCAGTTGTTGTTTTGGTACTGCATCATGTGCTGAGATCTTGCACAGTAGAACTTTCCCTACTATATCAGCCAGCAGCCTATATTCATCAGAAAAGTCTACCTTTTTCAGATGGATTGGTCTATCTTTTGAGAATTTCATGGTGGTAAGTAAATGCTTGACTTCATCAGGTGTGAATTCAATGGATTCATCACCTAATAGGGGAATAATTTTATACTAGTTGAGTCATTCATGAGAAGCTCATTTTCTTTTCCTATTTTATTGAAATGAAGATGACATTAGGATATACCTGATGGGAGGTCAAAGGTGGCCCTAATGTGGTCTGCTGAAATTGAGACTAGTGTCTCATAGAGTGTTCCTTGGATTTCTCCTTGTTCAGAAATCTGAACATGAGTTATGAGCTCAGTGAGCTCAGTTTCCAGGAGCTTGCACCTAGTGGAGATGAGCTTGTTCAGTCCTGCTTCATTGAAGAGAGCAATGATGCTTTTATAGTTCTCTGCTGCTGCTTGGAAGGATTCGAGATCGATGTCGAACCCAGAATTTATTTTGGGAGCCATTGAAGATCAGTGAGAGAGGAGCAAGAAGAATCAGCTGGACAAAGGAGCACAGAGGATAAAAGATGCAGAGCAGTGGAGGTTTCAGAAGAGTCTTTTTAAGTCAGGTGAAACGTCGAGACAGGGCTCAATTCGAGGCTTTTTCGGTACTCCAGTGGATATGACCGAAAATATTCTAATGTTGCCGCTCTTTATCATGAAGTCGACGTTACGGCGAGTGGAATTCGACGTGAACGTCGATATGGTCTGATTTGGTATGATAGGGTTTCTTATCGACGTATGCGTCGATAGTAATCGACGCATGCGTTGATTACACCTGTTGATCTAAGTCATCGTCGGTGCGTCGATTAGAAGTCGACGTGACTTTTGGGTTTTCAGAACCACTCTATGTTCTTATTTCTTATTGTCTCTCCCTAATCCTAAAGTTTTCTAAGTCAGCCTAGCACTAGATTTTACAGATAGTTTGATTGATTATACCAACATTGTTTGGCAAGGTGGCCATTTTTGTTGCATATACAACATTTGAGTATTTTGAGATTTTGAAAGTTTGAGTTTAGATAGGGATGGTGGTATTGATTAGAATAAGAGTCTTGATTTTGATAGAATCTTTGTTTAGGATGGAAGTTTTGTTTTGGATAGAAACTATGGTTATGAAAAAAATTAGGATGAGAATTTTGTTTACTAAGTTTTGGGTAGAAATTTTGGTTAGAATAGAGATGTTGATCATGATCAGGATGAATGGGTCCTGAATGGAGGTTAGGGTGAAAGGTTTTTGGATGAAAGGTATTTAAGTTGCTCTGAACTTTTGTGCGTCGATATCCATTCGACGCATGTTGATAGTCGCGTCGATTTGTATTCGGCGCTTTCTCCAGATGGCGTCGATCTGATTTCGACGCATAAAAAAAGTTGCGTCGATTGGAAGTCGGCGTGCTTTTGTTCAGCCGTCTAGAAGAGATCGAAGCATCTGAAAGATTGCGTTGAGTAGAAGTCGACGCACTATCGTGCATGCGTCGATATGAAGTCGATGCATCTGTGCCTTCACAAATTTTCATTTTGCCTTCCTCTGTTTTTACTCCTTTATGTGTTGTTTTTCTCGGATTGATTGTTTCTTCAGATGAAGTTTGTGAGTCATCAGCTGAATAATAAGATGTTTCATCCAATTCTTTTATTTCTTTGAAGGAGTTTTCTTCCTGTGGGTCTTTTTCTGGGTTTAACAAATTAATAGGTTTAGTGAATTTTACAGGGCTCATCCAAGCAGGTTTGTTGGATGGAATTACGCTGATTAAGGGATCAACCCCAAGCCCAAGATTCTTGTGTCTTAGTTTTTGTTTTTCAGTGATTTCCTTAAGAGTTTGGCTTCTCATTTTTATTGATTCTTCAAAGGCCTTTGCCTGGATTACCTTATCTTTAAGGAACTGGTTTTCTATTTTAGCCCTTTCTATTTCTTTAGCTTTTAGTGCATAATCTTTTGAGCATATTTTCTCTTTATCACTTTGGTTTTTAACCATGTTAATTTGTTATTTTAGATCTTTGATTTCTTGTTTTGTTTTTAGTTGATCTATGTACATTCCCATAAAATCATTTCTAAAGTCATCACATTGAAAATCTATTTTATCAAACATGCTTACCTCATCCTCATCCTCAGATTCCTCAATGAGAATGAGGTTCTTTTCTTTTTCATCATCAGAAGATATGCTTTCTTCTGATCCTGTTTCACTCCATGATTTATCATCATTCTTTGAGTCTTCAAAGGCCATCAAGCATAGGTCTTCTTGCCTAGATTCTTCATCATCACTCTTAGAAGATGAACTATCCTCAGAGTTTGTTTCACTCCAGACTTCTGCAATGAAGCCTCTTTCTTTCTTCTTCCCCTTTTTCTTCAGATCTTTCTTTTTCAGATCCTTTCCTGTTTCAGCATTCTCTGGACATTCTGGGGCAATGTGTCCAGGTTTCCTGCAAGAATAGCAAATAATTTCTTTAGTGGGGATTTTGTCATACCTTGGTTTTGACTCCCTCCTTTTTGATCCATCAGTCTTGACCCATCTCTTAAATCTTCTTGCTAGGAAACTGAATAGTTCTTCTTCAGTGACAGGAGTCCCTTCTTCTGTTGCCTTTAAGGCAATGTTCCTGTCTTTTGAGGAAGTTGAGGTGTTTTCTCTTCTTTCCTTCTCTTCTCTAGTTTTCAGCAATTGCTCATAGGATCTGAGTTTTCCTAAGAGAGCATCTGTTGAGATCTCTTTTTGTCCTCTTGTGTCTCTTATTGCCCATATTCTTGAGTCCCATGAACTAGGGAGACTCATTAGCAATTTGTCATTAATCTCAGTGAGAGAGATTTCTCTATCTAAGTCTCTTAGTTGATTAATGATCAGACTGAATCTGTCATACATTTCAGAGATGCTTTCTTCAGCCTTCTTTTGAAAGTTCTCATATTGAGAGATCAATAGGGCCTTCTTGTCTTTCTTTTCATCAGCACTTCCTTCCACCATCTTTGTGAGGGCATCCCAAATTTCTTTGGATGATTCACAGTCAACAACCTTTTGAAAGATGTCATCTGAGAGAGTTGAGACAAGTATGTTTATGGCCTTTAGATCATGAGTTCTTGCCTTCTTCTCATCTTCTGTCCATTCAGATCTTGGAACAAGTGTTTATGTGATGTTGCCATTTGCATCCTTTCTGTAAGGCTTTGGGGGACCTGTTACAGTAATATTGAACAAGTCAGCATCAATGGAATTCATATATATTCTGATTCTTGTTTTTCAAACTGCAAACTTTTCAAGATTGCACATTGGTGGTCTGGTGGAAGCATAATCTTTGATTTGTCCATGTGAAAAATAGTTTTGAAGATATATATATATAAGAGGTAGAATCTTTTGATCAAGGAGTTATCCTTTTTAGATCAACCTCGCTTTGATACCAATTGAAAGTGCACAGCTAACCTCACTAGAATTCTCTAGAGGGGGGGTGAATAGAGATTTAAAATATTTTGTGCAAAGTTAATATATATATATATATATGTATGATCACAGATTAGAGCTTCCCACACACCAACAAGAATTAGACAAGTAATTAAAGTAAATGCAAGAGAGAAAATCACATCACAACACAAGAAAATATAGTGGTTCCCCAAACTTTGGGTAGTCCACTCTTCTACCCCCTTGGTAGGAATTCACTATCTTGCACTGAGTCTTTTGATAAGGAGACTCTTAGAACCACCTTGAGTCTTTTGACAAGGAGACTCTTAGAACCAACTGAGTCTTTTGACAAGGAGACTCTTAGAACCAGTACACTGAATTTTTGAAGAGAGATTCTAAAAACTCTTTTACAATATTTAAGTAAGAAAGAAAGAAACAATAATGAATCTTCTTCCTAGCAAGAAGATTGGAAGCACAAGAAGTGAATTAAATCTTTCTTTTATAGAGAGAAGAAGATTTGTAGCCTTTCTCTCTTTTAGTGAGAGCAATCAGATTTTGCAGCAGTGAGCAGAAGAAGAAATGGTTGAATATTGCTGCAGAGCTTTTTCTCAATTTCTCTCTTTTCTCTTGGGAGCTTTTCCTCTATTTCAAAATGTATGTGGTAGATCACTCAACTCCTTTTTTTTATTTTCTGCCGACCTCCTCTTTATTTATAGCTCTGTGTATTTAAAATAATGCTATAGGAGGATAATCAATTAGCAGTCAGAGAATTTGAAAAATAGAAATGTTTCTATAATTAGCATACCAATAGAAGGAAAGAATTCATTCCAAATTCAAATAATATCCATAATGAGCTTTATCAGATTAGCCAAGAATCAAATAGAAGGAAAGAATGATTCAGAACGGCTATAAAATATTAACATTATTCCATATAAATTAGATCTACTGAAAGAAGGAAAGAGATCTGGCGCATATTTAAATCTGTCATATAAATCGACGTGCGTCGATTACTATTCGACGTAAGCGTCGAATTCATCTTAGCTGGACGTCGAGAGAAGAATAAGGAAGGTGCGTCGACTAAGGTGCGTCGACTTCTTTATATGCGTCGACTAGAAATAAGAGTAGCGTCGACAACACATACGTCGAAATCTTCCTAAAGTTACTTCGACATATCCTGAAGAAAACGTCGACTATATTTCGACGTTGCGTCGAATACTATTCGACGCATATTTACTTAGTCTTGTTTTTCATTCATAAAACTCTTTCTTTAACTCATTTCTAGGGGTTAAGAGAAATCATTTCCCCAACAAAGTGGTATCAAAGCGAGGTTGCAAACCTTTGCGGTGACTCGGAAGGTTTGAGGAGTAGAAGCGATGGAGATGGGTGGAGCCATGCCGGGGCAAGTCCCCAAGTCGACAAAGACCAACTATGGGAACTGGAACATCCAGATGAGAGTACTACTCGCATCAAAGGAGTTGTGGGATATAGTTGAGAATGAGTATGAGGAGCGTACTGCTGCAGCATAGGCGGCGTTGACTAACGCCCAGAAGACAACACTAAGAGAGGCAAGGAAGGGAGATAAGAAGGCTCTCTTCTTGTTATATCAAGGGGTTGACGAAGCAACCTTTGAGAAGATCTCAGACGCGAAGACTTCCAAGGAGGCATGGGAGGTGTTGCAACGCTCCATGCAGGGGGTAGACAAAGCAAAGAAGGCGAAGCTACAGTTCCTCCGTGCGGAATATGAAGTAACAAAGATGCAGAGCACCGAGAAGGTCGGTGACTATGTGACCCGTCTGCGGACGCTCACAAATGAGATGAAGCGCAATGGGGAGACGATCGATGATGTGAGCTTCATGGAGAAATTGTTGAGATCCATGTCCAAGAAGTTCCGTCATATAGTGGTGGCGATCGAAGAGTCGAAGGACCTCACTGAGATGGCCATTGACGAGCTTGTAGGCTCTTTGCAAGCCCATGAGTACAGGATGTTGCAGGATGATGAAGAAGTGAGTGGCTTGGGAAAAGCACTCCAGACCCAGTTGAACTTTGGGGAAAGCTCAGGAAGAGGAGGCGGCCAGCGTGGCCGAGGTCACCAAGGTAGAGGCAGAGGTAGAAGAGGAGGTAGAGACCAAGGAAGAAACCAAAATTTCCAAAGAGAGGCGGAGCGACCTCAAGGAGGTTGGCAAGAAGGAACAGGAAGAGGAAGAGGCCGAGGTGATATGTCCCAAATCCAATGTTACAACTATAACAAGTTCAGGCATATGAGCTATGACAGCTGGGCTCCGAGGAAGAGAGAAGAGGAAAACCACTATGCCGAGGCTAGGAACAACGGGAACAACACTGGCGCTGGAGATCCGATGATGTTCCTAACCTACCGAGGAGCGGAGGAAGGTAGAAATGAAGTGTGGTACCTGGACACAGGTGCGAGCAACCACATGTGCGGAGATAGGGAGATGTTCACTAACCTGGAACGCAGTGGGGGTGAGGTTAGTTTTGGTGATGCTTCGAAGATCTCGCTGGAAGGAAAATGCTTGGTGGTTGCGAAGTTGAATGGAGAGAAGGTGCACCTAAACGATGTGTTCTATGTTCCAGGCTTGAAGACTAACATCTTAAGCCTTGGGCAGTTGGTGGAGAAAGGCTACTGCGTCCAGTTGAAGGATGGGTCTTTGGCGATGAAGAACCATCAAGGGAAGGAAGTGGTGAAGGTGAAGATGATGGCAAACCGTCTCTTTACATTGAAGATGGATACCCAGGAGACAACATGTCTCGCGAGGACGGAGGAAGAAGAGGAAGCATGGCTGTGGCACCATCGGATGGGCCACTTGGGCTTCACAGGCTTAAAGCTGCTATCCCACTCCAGGATGGTGGAGGATCTACCTATGATCTCACCTCCGGAGAAGGTCTGTGAGGCGTGCACGAATGGGAAGCAGAAGAGGTAAATGTTTGAAGGAGGGAAGTCTCGGAGAGCAAGGAGACAGCTTGAACTGGTTCACTCGGACATCGCGGGTCCGTTTGAGACAGTTGGCGGAAGCAAGTACTACATCACCTTCACGGATGACTTCAGTCGAAAGTGTTGGGTGTATTTTTTGAAGGAAAAATCTGAGGCCCTTGACAAGTTCAAGGAGTTCAAGGCGATGGCGGAGAAGGAGAGTGGTTAGCCACTGAAGGTGCTGAGGATAGATCGAGGTGGGGAGTACACCTCGAGGCTGTTTGATGTTTTCTGCAAGGAGAATGAGATCTCACACCAGTTGACAACGGCGTACTCACCACAACAGAATGGAGTGGCGGAGAGGAAGAATTTGACCATCATGAACATGGCGAGAAGTATGGTGAAGGGCAAAGGGTTGCCGAAGATGTTCTGGGCGGAGGCAGTGCAGTGTGCGGTGTATCTACTGAACAGATGCCCCACGAAGAGTGTGAAGTTCATGACCCCGTTCGAGGCTTGGAGTGGCTGGAAGCCAAGTGTGAAGCACTTGAAGGTCTTTGGGTGTGTAGCTCATGCTCACGTCCCAGACCAGAGGAGGAAGAAGCTCGATGACAGGAGCGAGAAGTGCATCTTTGTGGATTACGCTCCGGAGAGCAAGGCTTACAAGCTATACAACCCGGTGACGGAGAAGGCCATAATCTTGAGGGACATGGTGTTTGAAGAAGACAGCTGCTGGAGCTGGGATGAGGAGACAAGGAGCAAGAAGGGGATGTTCTTTAAAGATGAGGAGGAAGGTGGTCATGAAGCAGGAGCTGAGGATAGTGGGGCTGAGCCACCATCACCACCTAGCGTACATTCAGGGGGAGCTTGCACTCCCAACTCAAGTGGAGGAAGTACTAGTGGAGCAAGCACTAGTGGAAGCAAGGATGATCGTCCTCAACCTAGGATGAGGAGGATGGAGGAGATCTATGAGGAGACGACACCGACACTTAACAATTTTTCTTTGTATTGTTTGTTGGCAGATTGCGAGCCGCACTCCTATGACGAAGCTGCCCAGGACAAATCATGGAGGATGGCGATGGATGCTGAGATGGCTTCCATAAAGAAGAATGATACTTGGAGGCTAGTCGATCCACCCGCAGGCCACAAACCCCTCGGGGTGAAGTGGGTCTATAAGGTGAAGAAGAACAAGGATGGAGCTGTGGAGAAGCACAAGGCTAGGCTCGTCGTGAAGGGCTACAGGCAAGTCCAAGGAGTGGACTACGATGAGGTCTATGCCCCAGTGGCGAGGATTGACACCATCAGGTTGATCATCGCACTGGCATCTCACTATGGGTGGACAATCATGCAGATGGATGCGGTGGCAGCATACCTCAATGGCTACCTGGAGGAATATGTGTACATCGAGCAGCCTCCGGGGTATGTGGTGAAAGGCCAGGAGAGGAAGGTGTGCAAGCTAGACAAAGCCTCGTACGGTTTGAAGCAAGGAGCGAGAGATTGGAATGGGAGGATCGATGTTTTCCTCCAGAAGCATGGCTATGTGAAGTGTCCTTATGAGTATGCCCTCTACATGAAGATCGAGAAGAACGGTGATATCGTGATCCTATGCTTGTACGTCGATGACATGATATTCACCGGGAATAACCCAACTATGTTCGAGGAGTTCAAGAGGGTGATGAAGGAGTTCGAGATGACGGACTTGGGAGAGCTCAACTATTTCTTGGGCGTTGAAGTGCAGCAGAGAGAAGACAACATCTTCATTTCTCAAAAGAAGTATGCAGAAGAGATTTTGAAGAAGTTCAGGATGGAGGGTAGCAAGGCTATCTCCACTCCCGCCGATCCCGGAATGAAGCTAAGGAAGGACTCGGAGGAAGAAGCTATGGACCCAACGATGTTCAAGAGTTTGGTTGGGAGTTTAAGGTACTTGACTTTCACCAGACCTGACATCATGTATGTGGTTGGGGTAGTGAGCAGGTACATGGAAGAACCCAAAGCAGGATCACTTCACTGCAGCGAAGAGGATCCTGAGATATGTGAACGGGACAAGGGACCATGACCTGAAGTACTCATCTGCGGGAGAGTTGAAGTTAGTCGGCTACTCGGATAGCGACTATGGTGGTGATGTGAATGACCGGAATAGCACTTCCGGATACGTATTTCATATGAGAACCGCGGCGTTTTCATGGAGTTCAAAGAAGCAGACTACGATAGCCTTATCTTCATGTGAGGCGGAGTACATCGTAGCTGCAGCTTGTACTTGCCAAGCCATCTAGCTGAGGAACCTCTTGGGAGAGCTACACCATGTGCAGGATAGGATGGCCCAACTACAATGTTAGTGGATAACATGTCCTCCATCCCCAACTCGCGAAGAACCCGGTACTGCATGGAAGGAGCAAGCACATAGAGACAATGTATCATTTCCTTCGGGAGCAAGTGGAGTTGAAGACAGTTGAAGTTGTGTATTGCCCACCGGAGAGCAGGTCGCGGACATTTTCACCAAGGCGCTGAAGGCAGAGACATTTGCGAAGCTCAAAGGCAAGCTCGGCATATGCTGCCAAGCTTGAGGGGGAGTTTGTTGGAGTTTGAGCTGTGTTGACTTGGTCAACACATTTTGTTTAAAAGTTTTTATTATTATGAATTTTAATTTGTATAGGTGGGGGAGAGAGAGAGCCCGCATTTATTGCGGAGAGAGAAGTTGGTGTTTTGTTTTGCCTATAAATAGCCCCCCTTGTATTTGTTTTAAGTGTGTTGAATAGAAGAGGAATAGAAATGTTGGAAAGAATTTTTCGGGCAGAATATTAGAGAGAGAGAGAGAGCGTATACAGAGAGAGAGTTAAAGATTTGTTAGAAATAATTCCCGCAGGAATACAAGTAGCCCTCTCTCGCCAACCCCTCTCTCGCCTGCCACCTCCCGCAGGAGGACTCGCCATTTGCCTCTCGCCACTGCCAGGTCGCAGCTCACTCTCGCAAGAGTGAAGCAGCGGTTTTGTCCCCCGCGTTCGTCGAGCTCGCACAAGAGCCGATCGACGATCGTCGAGCTCGCTGGGAACCTGTCTCGCGATCGTCGAACTCGCTGCAGTTTTCGTAGAGCTCGCAGCACTCAACTCGCCGTGTTAGTATCGCCATGGGGATCCCGTGTAGTTGAGGTTGGAGGTGCTCGCGAGTAGTGGTGTATCTCGCCGGTGTGAAGTGCTCGCAGGAGGTGTTGCTTGCCGTCCCAGCTCGCGTGAACTGTGTCTCGCCGAGGAGTAGGAGGAGCTCGTCGGTGGTGTTGCTCGCGGTGTACTCGCGGGGTAGTGCTCGCCAAGTGAAGAGTTGCGAGAGAAGAGAGGTCGCGTGACCCGTATAACGCTTCCAACAATGACAAGGGTCATGTGGCTTGTCAGATTTTTTCGGGAGCACGACTCGCATTTGTTGGTCCAAGTTTTCAAGGACTGGTGCGAGGTCCACACTACTGCGGGTGACATGATCGATGTATACAACAATAAAGCTTGGCTCTTCTTGGAGGAGAAAACCTATTGCCTCCACGAGGGTACTCTTTACAGGTTTATGAGGAACCCTTGGCAATTACTTGAGGTGTGGAGAGCACTTCCTAGCCGCTGCTGCCGCATTGTAGGTCAGGAGAATGATTTCTTCGCCATTCTGGGCTTTGAGGATGCGAGGGATTTAGCGAAAGTTGTTTATCATACCAACGTGTTTTTTGAAGAGAAGAGACTGATTCTGACGGATCTCTCTACGGACGCTGAGCGAAGCTGTGCCGTCCCCTTGGTGTGGGGCCATAAGAGAACTGATCTTTACTTTGAAGCGCATGGGAGCAGGTCCGTCATCCACACTTTCCGAGTCAGATGCATGTGCGGGAGACGGGGGTTCTGGTGACTCGGCGGGGAGAGACGCCTCTCCCGGCCCCGATGTCAAGGAGGTTCTTGTGGCCTTTGCTGTCGGGGCGCTACCTCAGGGCAACCAGATGCCGACTTTTGTTGTATCCAAGTCGAAGAAGCACGTGTCCTACTCCCCGCGGGCCACCACGTCAAAGGTAAAGAGGTGATTATTAGTTTTGTTATTGCAGTGTTGTCTTATTCTCGGCCTTATCCACCTGCTTTTCTATGTTTAGATCAGGGAGATGTTCAACATTACCCATACGTAGAACAACCATTATGTGGCTTTTTGCAGGATGAGTTCCTAGCCCTCCCGGAGAAGCTTCGTGATACATAGGTTGCCGTGGAGTCGACGAGGAGGAAGAGGGAGAGGGATGCCTCATGCTTGCAGCGAGCGGAGTCCGACCTTGCTTTGGCCCAGGCTGAGGTTGAGAAGCTGCAAAAGGAGGCCTGGGTGACCGCGACGGAGGCTAGGTTTATGTCGAACGACTGACGACTTATTCATCATCTATTGGGTACCAAGCTGAAGTTTAGCACGACTTTCCATCCGCAATTGGATGAGCGGGCTGAGAGGACCAACATGACTATGGAGGATATGCTCTGAATGTGCACCTTAGATTTCAGGAAGAGATGGGAAGATCACATCTAAATGATCGAGTTTACCTACAACAAAAACAACTACCAAGCTATCATTCAGATGGACCCCATTCGAGGCCTTGTATGGTAGGAATTGTCGTACGCCCTTGGATTGGGAGGAAACGAGCGACATGAAGATGTTAACGCGTAAATATGTTGAAGAGGAGAACACGACGATTCGGGCGACACGTGAAAGACTGCTAATTGCCTAGGATATGCAGGAGAAGTACTATAATGTCAAGCACCAGAACATAGATTTTTCTGTGGGCGACTGAGTTTATCTAACGGTCAAACCGTTCAAGAGATATCGAGGATCCGACGCTTGAAAAAGCTAAGTCTGGGGTATTTGAGACCGTTTGAGATCACAGAGTGCATCAGTAACACTGTTTATCGTCTTGCTCTATCTACAAAGTTTAATGGGCTACACGGCGTTTTTCATATATTGGTATTGAGGAAGGCATTGCAAGAGCATACTCATATTATTGCGGTTCTGCGACCGACAAGGTGTTGGTTGATGGTGGGTTATCGTCTAAGGTCAAGCCCATTCACATTGAAGATATGGAGGTCCGACAATTATGCAACAAAATGATAAAGAGGGTCAAGGTTCGGCGGGACAACTGCATTCGAGATGAGCCCTCTTAGGAGCGAGAGAAAACCATACTCGAGGAGTATCCCAAGTTGTTCTCTTAGGTATGAAATGTTTTAGAGCATTTTGTATTCTTTAAATTTCGGGACAAAATTCATTTAAGAGGAGAAGAGTTGTTGTAAGGCCCCCTCCCCCAACCGTAACCTGGTCGAGTCGGGGATGGACCTTACTGCCCAAGATGGTCACCCTACGCTTTCCAAGTGGTAAGTAGCCTACTCTCCAAGTGTAGAATGATCGCCTTGTCAGACTTTGGAACAATTATCACATCAGATCAGCAATGCGGAAGCAATTCAGGAAACCGTATTACACACCCATATATATACATATATATGTATATATATCTATATATATGTCTATATATATCTATATATATATCCCTTGTTTATATAGATCAAGCTTGTAGATGTCCGACATGTCCGACATGTCATTTTTGAGGTGAAATCACAACGTTAGCGACACAGATGAGAAAAATGACGTTTTTCAGTATGGCGGCCGACATGTCGGACATGCCGGCCCGTTATGGCGGGTTATGACGGTCATTAGAAATTAATAAGTTATTTTATTAAATTTTATATAATTAAATCAATTTTTATTATATACTTATATAGTTATACTACGTTTGCCCCTCACGACGACTCCTCATCTCCCTCGCGTCCTCCTCACGATGCTCTGGGCTCTCGTCTTCTTCGCTTGCCCTAATCTCCGCTTCTGGCTCTCGTCTTCTTCGCAGCTTTCCTTTGGTTACATTTTGACATTTTGAAAGTATGCAACATTTCTTTTTTATTACAAATTGATTAAACACTTGTTAGTAGTTTCATTTTCTAATATGAATTTTAGTGTATACTTCATTAAATAAAATAATTACAATCTAATTAAAAAAATATTATGATATAATATACATATAATATTACAATATGACATTTTGAAATGTCCCCGATATATCCCCCGCAATCCGACATCCGACATAAAAAACCCAAACCGACATGAGTCCGACATCCGACATCTATATAAATATACATATATATATACATATATATATACATATATATTGTTGCGGAACGCTTAGGGCTCTTGGTAGACCGGTCCAATTGAACCACCTTAGCTCGTGAGCGAACTAAGCGCGCAAACAGTCAATTCGAGATTCGCTGAGTACACCAAGACTTTTTAACGTGGAAAACCCAGAAAGGGTAAAAAACCACGCGGCCGGAGCTGTGCCGACCAAAGTTCACTATCTTCTGGGGGTTACCATTTGGTAGTTAGAACTTGAGCGCGACAGACCGCTGCTCGTTACAATAATAGGGAGGGAGAAAGAGCTCCGGGGGTGATAGGCCACCTCTCGGAAAAACTAAGTCTTTTTCCTTCTGGGAATTCTGGGGAACAAAAGTGAGAAGGCCCGGAGAACAAAAGTGAGAAGCCTCCGGGGAACAAAAGTGAGAAGCCTCCGGGGAACAAAAGTGAGAAGGCGTGTCGCCTTTCGGGATGAAGAAAATCTTCAAGTCCCCGAAGGAGATCTTCCAGCGCTGAAGGAGAATTCCGCAAAAATCTGCAAGGAGCTCTCCCGGGTTCTGAAGTCCAGGACCCCTCAAATGAAGCCTTGGGGCTCCTTTTATAGCTTTGGCCGAGGGCAGTCCGACAATTTCGCCGTTTGCAGTTTCCATAAATGCTCGGCGGACGAATCATATTTTCTGGTTCGGGGCACACGGATCGCCATTTTTCGTAAATGACCACCTTACCCTTCGGGCAGTTCGGGTAGTTCGGGCAGTTCAGGCAGTTTTGTTGGAGGCAAAAAAGGCGACAGGTTGTTCCTGAAATCTGAGAAACTGGAAAGACAAAAAGTGAGCACGCTGGAAAGACAAAAAGTGAGAAAGTCAGAAAGACAAAAAGTGAGAATGCTGGAAAGACAAAAAGTGAGAAAGTCGAGTCGGAAAAGTGAGAACGCTTCCGAACGTGTTCGGAAGCATTCTGAGCGCGCGCGAGCGCTAAAGGATTCTGAGCGTGCAACGAATCGCGGAGGCATCCCGGTCGTGTTGCGAAGCGTTCCGGGTGAATGACGGAACGGGAAGCTGTGCCTTAAGGAGAAAACAGGACCCGACGCTCCAGACGAAGAGTATGCCTAGAAGGGCTCCTCGCAAGCCCCCCTGCCGAGAAAGAAAGAGGGGGAGGCGGCCACACCCCGCACGGGGTGGGAAGGGCGACGCGGTCGTATCCCGAGGGGGTGCGGCGCGGCCAGACCCTGTGCGGGGTGTGGCACGGCCGTACCCCGAGGGGGCGCGGCCCGGCCGCACCCCAAGCGGGGTGCGTCTTGGCCGCACCCCGAGGGGGCGCGGCCCGGCCGCACCCCAAGGGGGCGCGGCCATGGCACCCCAAAGGGGCGCGGTCCGGCCGTGCTTCGGGGCGCGCGGCTCGGTTGCGCCCCTTGCGGGGCGCGGTTGCGGGGATCGCTCCCGCGAGGGGAGGTGGCGCCGCCTTTGCGCTTGTCGCGATTTCGTGCGTCTATTTTTCCCGCCGAATCGGTGGGGGAGTGATTTTGGAAATAAACTCCGCCTTTGGAAATATTTGTTGTCTTTGAAAATAATTTCTGCCAAGTTATCTTATAAATACAAGCCTCTGTCATGAGCCCCTATCATATATATACATATATATATATATATATATATATATAAACAAGGGATATATAGATATATATACATATATATATACATACATATATATACATACATATATATACATACATATATATACATACATATATATACATACATATATATACATACATATATATATACATACATATATATATACATACATATATATAGATATATCTCATATGCGGGCAAGCCTAGGTGCGGGCGTACGAGCAGGCATTTTTGGGGGTCAAGATTAGTTCAAATCGTGAGATCTACAACTTTCATGTTGACCACTTTTCAATTTGGAGCTGTTTTGACCCTCAAATCAGAGCCTGAAATTCGAATTTTCGTATATATATATATATATATATCTTTATTATATAAAAGAATATACATATCTTGGAGCACACCAACAATTCACTTTCAACCGCTTGATTTTCAAAATATTAATTTCCAACCCTTAGATCTCATCCTCTCCGATATATCCTGCTCCTCGTTCTTGCGCTCCTCCTCAAAATCCCGATACTCCATTTTCAAGCCCTAAACACCTACCACGACGGCTGCTCCTGCGGACCTCAGTTCCTCATTTCTCCTCAGTCCTCCCCGTGTAAAACCTCCATGGGTGCATCTCCGGCGACGACGGGGCTGATCTCGCAAGCAGACGCGATCTCATATTCGCCTCTTGACTCCAATCCATCGCTCGCTAACCCTACTCGCGCCCTCACGGAGTTTGCCATCGCCTCGCCATCCCGCGCCAGATCCGGAGCAGAAAAACCCACACCGGCGTCCTTCCTCTCGCACATCCATCTAGAACGCCTACGATGACCGAAGCTTCTCACGCAAACCAATTGAAGAATCGGTTGTTTGCGTTTTTGATTTACTGTTAGATTTTGTTGTCTATTTCTCGATTCAGTTCTTCTTCCTGATTTCGTTCTTAAAACCCGTTTCAAATTCCTTCTACATTTACATTTACGATTATCAATTTGTCCTTAAATAATTTATTACATTTAACATTTTGATCGTCTGCTTCTCTGCAGTGATGCAGCTTCTTACAGAGACTCCAAGGAGATTTGTAGTCATGAAGTCCCTATCCTTTTCTACCACCTCCTTGCGTTTCTCACAGGAGGTGCTACTAATATCTCTCTCTGTTCAAATGCTCTGCGTGCTGTGATTTGTGAATCTAGAATTCAAAATTTTAAAAACAAAACATAATAGGCAGCTTCATTGTTTGGTATAATTGTCATTCATCTCTTTGGAACCATATGAAAATATTATCACATGTTTTGATATTCGCAGAACTGCATAATACAGAGAAAGAGAGCAGGCCGCTTGAAGCATCGAGCACGGGCAAAGCCCGTGCGGAGGCGGGTGAAGCCCGCTGGATGCGGCCGAAGGCAGACCGAGAGCATCGAGCCGGGTGCGGGCGAAGCCTGCCGTCACCGGCCAGGTACTGTCACGCTTATGTCCACTGAATTATGTTCATATGAATTGTTCAATTTTAAGTTGTGCACTGAGTTAGCTATTATTGCATTGTAGTGTTATGTTCTTCAATATTTTTTGTTGTTGTGTGTATTTGTGGAGTGATCAGTACATTTGTGATGCGTTAATTTTGATAATGCAATGTAGCCAAAAGCCATTTCCTTCTCCTGCAGACGCAATGCCACATCTCCACCTCCTACGACATCACTGCGATCAACAAATTAAAGCTCCATACCAGAGATCGTTCTTTCAGCTCCTTCCATCAAATTGATGACCTCATCCTCCCTGCTCCAATTCTTGCAAAGGTAATGCCAGCTTCTTTCACATCATTGCCGTATCAACTCCCAGTACAAATCTTATCCAGAGCTCCCTGATTTGTTTCAATCGAACTATGATTTTGTTTCATTTTCTTCGTTAGCATAACAAAGAAATAATTCAGTTTCAATATTTTTGTTGCCATATTTTGCTGCACCAAATAACTTATTCCTCTTCGAGAGCTCACTGATTTTGTTGCCCTCATCAGGTTCATGAAAATATGGATTAGTATTATTTCCTCAGCATCAAGCTCCCGTGGTCTGAAGCCAATGACAGTTCATACTTTCGCCAATAAGCAATGCTTATTTGCTATTAGGGGCAACACACATATTCTTGATATTTTATATTTATGGTATGACGAGTTTAATTATGTCATTTAAAAGATTCCTTCAAGCATTATTTTAGTGTATACTGAGAATTCCTTCAAAGAGTTTTTGAATGATTTTGCATAGATGAAATGACAATGGACGGTAGAATATTATACCAAAAAATATCTGTGTTGATCGCAAAAAATATGGATTAATATTATACCAAATAATATCCAGTTATTGAATGATTTTTAGATGAAATTACACCAAAAAATATATGTATAATAGCATGTACCTCTCCTTATTATTTTAAAGCTCTTTAGTAGACACTTGGATAGTTTTAATTAACATTCAAGCCTTTGATTGTGACAAACTCAACATTAAAATAAGCCACTCTTGAATTCATTTTAGAATCCTAACGTATGTTAGACGCCGAGTCTCTCTGGCGTTGTTTGTTGATTTAATGCATGAATGGAGAAATAAAATAGAACTTTAAGTTTACCGATGGAAATAAGTTATAGGTAACAACTTTATCAGCTTTTTAAACATGATGTTCCAATATGCACATGAAATATATTTCATTTAATTAATGTTAGACACCATGTATCTTATTCCTATGCATTTAGTTTGTGTCAATATAGTTTATGTCAATATAGTTTATGATTTAGTAAAATGTATCTTATTCCTATGCACATGAAATTTATACCTGATTTAGTTTGTGTCAATTTGTTTATGCCTTCCAATCTGAAATTGCAGCCACCACAAAACTTAAATCCCTTCAGGTATAGTGCATTACTTGAATTTAATGTTTCATCGCAAGGTTTTCTCAATATCTCTTCAAATTTGATGCAAGATTTTCTAAGTTCTAATGAAAAGTGAAGAGGCATTAGGTTAATAAGTCAAAAAAAATTTGATGCATGTTTTTCTAATATCTCCTCTTCAAATTTGATGCAAGGTTTTCTAATATCTCCTCTTCAAATTTGATGCAAGGTTTTCTAATATCGCCTCATCTTTGCAAGTACAATGCCCTGTTTTTTACAGATTTCTGTAGTATTCTCATCAGTTTACATCTACAAAATGTTAGGGATTTTTTCCCATATTTAACTTAAGCATCAAATTTTTACCATCTTACTTTGCATATCTAATTATACATATCTATATCCAACATATTCTACAGAAATTTAAATAACTGCCGAGGGCGAAGCCCGGCGGGGGCGGTCGAAGCCCGGCGGGGGCGGCCGAAGCCCGGCGGGGGCGGGCGTAGTCCGCTGGGGGCGGGCGAACCCGCTTGAAGCCAAGCGGGCAAAGTCCACTTGATTGCGGGCGAAGCCCGAAGTGACACATGGAAAAGTAAATGTTCAAGATTATATAGTTGTACATATGATGAATTAATATTAACATGGTGAAGAACAGTAAAGCCTATTTCTGTATATTCTTACATTTTATAGTTAGAAGTAAATGTTCAAGATTATATAGTTGTACATATGATAAATTAATATTAACATATAATTTTAAATGCTCAAGTGCCATCTATTCTGAAGAGATATGAGAATAGATGAAAGATGAATTGGAATTGTTGGTATACAACATTAGGTGTTTAGACAGGATATATATCAGTGCTTGCGTTGTTGCAGGAATTCACAACATATGAACTAAGGAGGTAAGTGATGATGAGATTACTTCAAAATGTATCGGCTAATAATAATTGTTAGGCATCTGGAAAAAGTTTTTTAGTTAGAATGTAACGACTAATGTGAAATTGTTGCACAGTGATCCACAAAATAAGTAGATCCTGTGTAGAATTTTCACTTATGTCAGCGTATCTAAAATACATTAGTTAAAGTTATAAAAATTTCTATTAGCATTAGTCCTTTAGATTGTCTTAAAAATGGGGGTTTAGCAGAAAATGCTTTCCAGTGAAGTGATTTTGCAGTGTTTCCAGATTAGTTCCATAGCGCAGCATTAGTCCAAAGCCACGATCTTGCTGCCTGCCGATGTTCCGAGCACCTAAACATGTATTGTTTATGGAGGAATAAATTTAGATAATCATCAATTTATTTCTGCCCATGAAGCTCCATCTGTGGCCTACTCTCCATCTATGTTTTATTTCCTGCTTCCTCTTCGCAAAAGAAGCACCATTTTCGAACAAACCTTCATTCAAAGGTCCACATTGCAGGCACGCCGACTTCCTAATTTTTTTCCTCCTCTCCAAACCTCCAGCTGTCTGTTAATGTTGTTGCATTCCATTTTCTGAACTCCATTTCCATCATCTGTTAATTTTATAAAGAGGCTTTAGACTATATTGACAGCGGAAAATGACGCCCCCACGACAAATGACTTCTCTCATGACAAATGACTCTCCCACGATAAATGTTGCCCCCAGGACAATTGTCGCCCTCTATGATAATCACCACCCACGATAGTAGTCGCTCCCCACGACAAATATCGCGCCCCATGACAAATATTGCGCCCCACGACAAATGTCGCGCCCCACGACAAATGTCGCGCCCCACGACAAATGTCGCGCCCCACGACAAATGTCGCGCCCCACGAAAAATGTCGCGCCCCACGACAAATGTCGCGCCCCACGACAAATGTCGCGCCCCACGACAAATGTCGCGCCCCACGACAAATGTCGCCCCCCACGACAAATGTCGCCCCCCATGACAAATACCGCCCCCCACGACAAATACCGGGCACAGACTATTTATTTGCGGGCGAAGCCCGCTTGAATGCCAAGCGGGCGAAACCCGCTTGGTTGCGGGCGAAGCCCGCATCGCCGCATCGAGAACGGGCGTAGCCCGTTCGAAGATGCTAGTATATATATATATCAGATTAATGTATATACGCGCAATGCGGATTTTCCTTATATCCGCGCGTTCGACGAACGCGGGCTCCGTTCGACGAATACGGGGCTCCGTTCAACGAACACGGCTCCGAACCACGATCGACGAATAATATTCGATCGACCAACGCGGGCTAAAGATCGAAGCTTATTCACCGTTCGTCGATCGTGTTCGTCGAACGTGGCCATTCGCCGATCGACGAACGGCGAATGACGACAATGGACGCTCGACGAACGTGGAATGGCTTCGATCGACGAACGGCGGGCTAACGACGGGCTCCGTTCGACGAACACGGGCTGGCTTCGATCGACGAACGGCGGGCTCCGTTCGACGAACACGGGCTGGCTTCGATCGTGTTCGTCGAACGTGGCCATTCGCCGATCGACGAACGGCGGATGGCGACAATGGACGCTCGACGAACGTGGAATGACTTCGATCGACGAACGGCGGGCTAACGGCGGGCTCCGTTCGACGAACACGGGCTGGCTTCGCTCGACGAACGACGGGCTCCGTTCGACGAACACGGGCTGGCTTCGATCGACGAACGGCGGGCTCCGTTCAACGAACACGGGCGTTGCTGATATAAACATATATCTTTAGTCGAACGGAGCTCCGTGTTCGTCGAACGGAGCCCGCGTTCGACGAACGCGCGGATATAAGGAAAATCCGCGTTGCGCGTATTTCCAACATACTATATATATATATATAGATATATAGATATATAGATATATATATACATATATACATATATACATATATATATACATATACATATATATATATCATCAAGGCCGAAACCAACTGTTTATACAGCAGGCCCTGACAGGGCTAAGCAAAACTACATTCTACTCTCGCTGCTTCTAACTATTATAGGCTCACGTCTCTAAAGTCCGGAGACGAGACTGGGGCATCAACTCGGGCGGGCTCTATCGCGGGCACTCCTTCATGCTGTGGCTGGCCCTCGTGCTGCTCCATCACCTAGAATTGGGTGCGACGACATGTTAGTCATAAGACTAGTAGATACACACCTCCTCCCCAAGATCCCTAAGGCTTGCGGATGAGAGTGAGCCTCTATAAACAACAATAAACGAAGCAAAAATGTTAGCAACATTACAAATATAAACAGTAAATAAGCTAGGAGCAGATATAACAATAATAACTGAAATGTTGTAATAAACAGTTATTTATAAAGCTCTACTAGCTGGCGCACAATCACGCAAGTGTTCACAACCTGCAACAACACCATATGTCGACATAGTTTGACCTTTTCTATTCCAACGGGGTAGCGAACCCTACGGGCCTTACCGATGTGGCCGTCAGTGACAGTGGTCGGTCCTGCCACTTCTAGGTGTGGTCGTACCACACTACTCAGGACCCAACGTACATCAAGTGTACTCCTGGATGTGAGCGACATCCGACGATAACTGTAATCTGGCCAACCAGCGGAGAGACCCAGCGGGGCATAAAATACGACCAAGCTCCCGATGTGCACTTCTCCCTGTTGCCTAGAGTCGTCAACCTTCCCGTACCGGTACGAACGGTCTACGGGCATGACCGACCCACCACTTTCTCACCGCAAACAATTTACAAGCGTTTCAATAAAGTAAACAACTGGCACCTTTCGGGTATGCAGTGGCTTGCCCTACTTGACATGAAATATAGTTCGGGCAGGCGACCGTATGACGTTATCATACTGCTCAACTTTAGACAATATGTGTAGCGATTGAGGGAGCCCATTTTTAGGGCTAGCCTTGGAGGAATATCTTAACTCCAAGTTAACCCAAACTAATGCTCGACCAAATAAACCGCTTATCAGAGCGGGACCCGGAATAAGGGTGTCGTAATGGAAGCAGTAGTAAATTGCAATAATTAAGTGTGGTGAAGAAATGTGGCTGTAAATAAAGTGCAGAAATTGAAATACTGAAAAGAACTACAGTAAGTAAAATATTGAACTAAATAAGAGCAGTACTGAAAAGAAGTGCAGTAACTAAAATACTGAATAAAAGAACAGAATAAAAAAAATGTTTAGTTCTGCAGTTCCATCTCCATTCAAGGAGGCAAGTTCAGTTCTTCTCTCCGTTCCAAGGAGGCTTCTCAGTTCCAAAATCCAAGGAGGCAACTCCGTTCATAGGAGTCTAGTTTTACGATTTTGCCGCAGTTCTTCGTATTTCACCGTATTAGAGTCCACCGACTTATTTAAGTTAAATAAATTTTTTTAGTCGCATCCCTTAGGATTACTTGCGTTTGATAGATTAATGCCTCGTTATAAACTCAAAGCTTTTTGTTATAATCTCCTGATTCGATCGTCGATACTTTAAATGTTCGCAAGAGATTTACTACAAGATCTTTTAACCTCAATTGCTTGCGTCGGGGCGATTTACTTATTTATTATAATTGCCGTAAATTCTTTCAAATTTTCAACATCTTTTAATCGATAAATATCCAAAAGGCGTCGAAAAATTCAAAATTCAAACTAGAGGTTGGAATCACCCTATCTTAGCCTCCATAATTTCCTCAAACTATTTCAAGTTTGATTTAATTTCTATTAAATTATAATTCACCCAATAAACCCCTCAAAAATACTTCAGGGCACAAAAAAATTTCCAAATTTTATTTAAGGGTTTAAATAAGCATGAAGATCCTTTCATAACTTTCATATGAATTATTTTTTCAATTAGAATTCTTTGGAAAATTTGTAAACAAGGATGGAACCATAATTTAAACCCTAAAAATGGTTACTTTTCTAAAATTCACCAAAGTTTTTCAGTGGCTGTAAAACAGTCCCACATTTGTCCACAAATTTTATTATAATTTTCCTCTGACCTTTAAGCCCCCTGATAATTTTAAAACAGTAGATTCTCGTATATTTAAATCCTTAAAAATACCAGGAATTGTTAGTAAATTTAGATAAACATCCAGAGGGTGTGTTCCCATATAATGCACAACATATAAAAATTTAGGGAGTTTTAATCAGGTAAATTTGCCTCTGGGATTTTTATAATGAAAATGGCAGGTTTGATTAAATCAGTAAAATACCAAACTATTACTTAAAAAAACCCAATTAATTAAAGAAGATATATATGGGCTCTAGACATCTCCATTTTTCTCAGAATTATTTGACTAGTTTTGACCTTCTTGATAATTCAAAAACAGATAAAATATCTCTATTTTAATTGATAAAAATATTAAATCTTGTTAGATAGATCTCACAATTTTTGTGGAGATAGCCCTCTTCATGTTGCACAACTTTAGTGTTCAAAACTTTTTAATTTGAGCTCTCAATCAGTCATAGAAAATAAAAAACCCTATGTTTTGTTGGAATATTACACAACACATATGTTGATGATGCTTTGCGGCTGAGATCGAGCCGCAAGTTACGCGCTTCAGCCCCACAATGGATATGGAGCCAGTCCGTTGTGGAAAAGCAATCATTAGTTGGACGTTTTTAAGATAATCACGGCCGTCTGATCCCGATCACGGGATCAGACGACAACTGTGCCTTCCCGCAAGCTCCAGGCTTGCAGGGCCTTTCCACCGTCGTCCGGCCATCGGATGGCCGCGCCACTGATGTAGGCTACGCTCTCCCACACGGTTATTATGGGCAAACACAAATTTCTCTCTACGTTCCCAATCCTTCGTTCTCACAAATAATTATTCGCAGCACACGCTTTGCAATTTATCAATTAAAGGCTAACGTACGGGTCGGCTACACCCTTAGAGATCAAATAATGGTTATAAGCTAATATTCTCCCTAGCCAAATGGATCCACCCGATCCGATCGAGTGAGTGTTGTACCAAAAGAGATCCACCGAAAATAACGATTTCGGAAAAGGTAGATCTCTCCCAACAAAAAGAAAACGAGGTTCGCCAATCCTCTCGAATTTAAATCAATTAGGAATAACTCAAAATCAATCGAAGAAATCCACGAAAATTCAAGTTGTCGAAGATCACGCCAAAATTAATCCACCACAAGAAATATTCAAGTGGGAATCAAACAAAGTAGAAAGTTTCGTTACCCCGCTTGAGATTAGATTTTCTCAAGCAATCAATCGCGAGATCGCTCGTCAACGGTTTCACCAGAGTTGCGTCGTATGGAGAGAAAACTCGCCCGCCTTCTTCGCTTCACGCCGGAGAAGATGTTTGCCGGAACTACGGAGCCCTTGCCTTGGCCGAAATTTCCAAGAGAGGAGAGGGAGGTTGCCGGCTATGGGAAGGAGAACAAGGGGGGCGGCTGCACTATGTTGGCCGAAATTTTCAAGGAGGGTGGGAGAGAAATTAAAGAAGGAAGGAGGAGAAAATAAGGAGAGGAGGAGAATTCCACTTTTGGAGTTCTAATTCAAATTTCAATTGTAATTCTTCATTAATGATAATCCTTCTACATCATGGCTTTTTATAAGCTTACAATCATAAATTACTACATGCAATCCAAATTAAAACAAAACATTAAAATAGAATAAAATATTAAAACATGATAATTAAACATTAAAACGTGATAACAATTAATCATTAATTATAATAAAATAATTATAATTATTAATTAATATTCTTGTGCCTCGAGTGGAGGTTGTAGCGGCGATGGCGTTCATCACAATTATTATCGCGGCGATGGCGTCGGAAGTCTTTGGTTGGAGAGACTCTATCATTCGTAAACGTGCCGGTACCATCATCTTCATGTTGAGGGCCGTCGTCTCCATCAATCCTCCCCCGCTCAAAAGTACTCATCACTGATGAGTTGGCTTGAATGTACTGACGTAGAAGAGCAGCATCCAAAAGAGCCACCTCCGATTCAGGAAGCCACGAGTCATCGGAGGTCGGACGATCACGCTATCGTATCAAGTAGCGGCGAATGTCACCACTTGGAGAGGAGAGCACTTCATCACAGAGGATCCTGTCTGGCACATAGGTGGTCCTGGGGAACCTTGGAAAAGCATTAGGCTGCAAATAAGGAGGCAAAGTTTTGTCATCAGCATTCAACGTACCTCCAGTAGAGACTGATGGAGAGAGCGATCAAGGAATACACTCACCCCCAACCCATTAGAAAATTCAGTGGAACCAAACAGACAGACATATAAATCAAGTGGTGGAGAAACATATGACGTTAAATCTGAAACATTGAAAATAGGGGAAATTCCCCAATCAGTGGATAACTCCAAAAGATATGTGTTTTTTCTTAATTTCTTTAAAATTCGAAACGGACCAGCTCGCCAATTCGCCAACTTTTTTATGGTGCCCGAAGACATCCGTTCAGGGATGAGACACACCAAAACTAAATCGTCAACCTTCAAGTGAGACGCTCTCTTATGTAAGTTAGCATGAGATTTATAAGATGCATACTGTGTGGTTAACACTTCATTAATGTGCTTTTGTAAATTGTGAACATGAGAGACAAAATCCTGTGCGAATAATTGACTTGACTTATATGATGGAGGTAACAGAATCAAGTCAAGTGGCACTGGTGCCCTATAACCGTGCACGATTTCATCGGTGATAAACCCGTTGATCTATGTTGGGTATTGTAGCCACAATTACCTTGATTTGAAGAAGTGTTCCTTTGAACTAAGTTGAATTGAGTTGTATTTGATGACTTTTGTTTAGATGTGTTATGACAGGCCTTAATGCTAAGTGCTCACCAAAGTCAGGTTGCAATGGATCACCAAACACAGTTCTAGACAATGTAATCCCTCATTGTATAGAACAAAGTGTTGGTCCATGTGTAATCTCTCTTTTGGGGTGCACTTCATATACTCATAACTGAAGGCTTTCAAGGTTGAGGAGTGGAGCAGGTTTTCAGAAGAGAAGAAAAAATTATGCTGAGTCAATTCGTCGAGATGACTCGGGTCATTCCGACGAATCCCGACGAATCCAGACAGAAGACCTTTGTCTTGGTTTAGAAGAAAATTCTGCAGCCAAGTCCATTCGTCGAGATGACTCGGGTCATTCCGATGAATCCCGACGAATGCTGACAGAGGTCATTTTGGCTGAGTTGTGAAGAAAATTCTGCAGCCAAGTCCATTCGTCGAGATGACTCGGGTCATTCCGACGAATCCCGACGAATGCTGACAGAGGTCATTTTGGCCGGGTTGTTCAGTGTTTCCCTGTGGCCAAGTCAATTCGTCGGATGTCCACGTGAAGTCTCGACGAATGACGGACAGACGGATTTCAAATTTCCGTTTCGTTTTTGAAATTTAGGGTTGGCCGGCATGTACAGTACACGTGGCGATCCCTCCTTGTTTGTCGCCCTTCTCGATGCTCTCGATTATAGCCGTTGGAATGGATAGGCTATAAATAGCTAAGGGTTAATTCCGTTTAACCCTAATCGTGAATCCAAGAGGAAAGACGTTGCTCTCTTCGTCCGTCGGCCGACCTTTATCGCAAATCAGCTGCTCCTTGCCGACAAAGCTTTTCACGATCCCTCTTGAAGAAAGGAGAATACTAGATCTCTGATTTTAGATCTGTCAAGTTCCTTTCAGATCTAGTTTTCTCCTAAGTGCTCAGATCAAGGTTTTTCAAAGCAAGATCTATTCTTCCTCTTTTAGATCCAGATTTCAGATTTCTATTTTCAAGGAAGAAGAAGATCTTTTATTTCAGATCTGAAGAATAGGACTCCTCCAAGAGTTCCTAAGTAGATTGTTTCTCAATCAAAGGTTTTGTAAGTTTTCTTTACAATATTCTTGTAGGAAGCTTGCTTCCGAGTTGTAGGAGTTATACTCCGAGTTGTAGGAGCGTTGTCTCCGAGTTTGTAGGAAGTTTTCCTTCCGAGTTTGTAGGAGAGTTTGTTCTCCGAGCTTGTAGGAGTTGTGTACTCCGAGTAGTAGGATTTGATTGATCCGAGTTTGGTGAAGTAGCCTAATCTAGTCTTGGAGTGCTAGATAGGCGAGGCGGGAAAGTGGACTACCCAAGATCGGGGAACCACTATAATTCTCTGTGTTGTGCTGTGCTCTTTTGGATTCCATGTGCTTTTAATTCTAAGTTTTTAATTCCGCGAAAAGACATAGAATCCACCTATTCACCCCCCCCCCCCCTCTAGGTGATTTAGGCCGCAACTAGATACTTTCAATTGGTATCAAAGCTAGGTTGTTCGTTAAAAGGTTAACACCTTGAACAAGATCTTTAAATCTAGTTGCAATAGCAAGTTTGTCTGATATGGAAAAATCCAAGGATTCTGCTAAGATGCTCGTCTGTTCTAAGGAGAATTTCCCTATGTGGAAGGAAAGAATGAAGTTCTATATGGAAGCCACCGACCCCAGAATTTTTCAGATAGTAGAGGAAGGTCCCCATGTTCCTATGAAGCCATCGTCAATAAATTCAGCTATTATGATTCCCAAGAAAATGTTGGAGCTAGACAAAGATGAGATTGCCCTCGTCATCTTGGACAAGAAGGCAAAGAACATTATTGCTGGTGCAGTGGACGATTCAATGCTACAAAATCTTATACACTGCAAGTCTGCCAAGGAGATGTGGGATTCTATAGTTGTTCTTATGGAAGGTACAGAAGAAGTGAGGGATGATCGAAGATCGTTGCTGAATCAAGAATATGAAGCTTTCAAGCAAGATCCAAGAGATTCCATTTCTGATACTTATGAGAAGTTCTTCAAGATCGTCAACGGTCTTAAGAACTATGATCGGGAATTCACCGTTGGAGAACTAAATGACAAGTTCTTGAGATCCCTAACGAAAGAATGGGATACCAAGGCTATTGCTATCCGGGAATTCGGAAAGTTGGCTACGATGGAGCCACAAATATTATTTGGCAAGCTTCTCTCACATGAACTAAAGCTGAGTATTAGAAAAGCTGAAGAAGAAGAATGCTCCACTTCTGGAAGGGAGAACTCTGTGGCACTGAAGGCCAAAGAGTCAAGAAGAGGTAAAGCTAGATCATTTGAAAGGTCACAGCCGTCAGATGAAGACGATGAGTCCGTGGATTGCTCATCAAGCTCAGACATGTCCGATGGAGAGTTCTCTTCACTCTCCAAGAAATTCAAGAAATTGCTCAAAAAAAGGAGCCAAAGAAGGTCAAGGCGTGATGCTGAACATCACAAGAAAGAACACAACAACGACAGGTATAAATCTAAACCAAATAAATATATTTCGACTGATATTATCTGTTTTTGTTGTAATAAACCAGGACATTTAAGCACGGAATGTCCATACAAGAAGAAAGAAGGATCGAGGAAGGAAGAGAAGAAATCCTTCAAGAATAAGAGGAAAGAAGAAAAGAGCTTCTTGGCAAGGAAGACCAAGACTCTTAGTGACAGCGACTCAGGGGAGTCAAGCTCGAATGAAGAAGCCTATTTCGGGCTAATGGAACATTCAGACGAGGAAGGAAGTGTCTCCTCATACAAAGGGAAGGTAAACTCGCACACTCCTCTTCTGCATCTGAAACTGACTCCAATGCAAATGAAGGCTATTCTTCAGAGGTAGATTCAGATCTAATGGTTCAGTATAAAGCTATGTTGGAGGGATTTGACAAATGTCGCAAGGTAGTCAAATCTCAAGCACATGAGATTGCATCCCTCAAGATGGTGGAATCAGCTTTGAGGGAGGAAATTAAACAATTAACTCCTCTCAAAGATGAAATCCAACTCTTGAAAGATGAAATTAAAAGCTCCGCTGAATTATTAAATCTAAAGGAGAAATTATTAAATGATTTAGAAGAACAGTTAGTGGTGGAAAGGAAGATAGTTGAAAGCTTCTCCAAACCAAAAACTATCCTTCCAATCATTGATAGATTTTCTGCTCCTGCGAAGGGTAGTAGCCCTGGTCATGAGGCCGAAAGTAGTAAGGCCGCCAAGAAAAGAGCTGTTAAAGGTAAGGGCAAGGTTGACCAAAATCAAACCCGTCCCCGATGCCTCGAAACAACTGCTTTCAAGGCACCTTATGAAAAAGTAATCCCCAAGGACCATGGTTCATCTGTACATGGATCAGTTATTATGAAAGCACCAAAGATTAAATCAATTGTTGCTAAATCTCGTGAAGAGAAGAAGGAGCCATGTGTTTGTTGCTATCACGAAGCTTCTACTTCTAAGAATGTTGCTCCTGCTAAACTCCCCGTTCAAAAGTTAAAACAGGAGAACAAGAGAAGATACAATCGATTTGATTGTTGGTGCTGTGGCAAGATTGGTCACTTCGCCATAGATTGCTGGTTTAACCCCAGGAACGTCAAGACTCCACGGGTTAACAATGTAAGAATGACCCCTTGCAATGTTAACACTCCGGGTGGTGTTTATCTAACCAGAAACCTAGGACCCAAATCCTTTTGGGTTCCTAAGGGAAATTAATCTGTGTTTGCAGGTATGTCCAAAGGCCAACCAAAACTCTAATCAGGCATTTGGACGAGTGGATGTTCATGGTACATGACCAGAACATAGAAGAAATGTAGTATGGTTGCTGAAAAGCTTAGGAAATCAGTCCAGACACTGAAACTCTAAGGGGGAGATAAAGCTAAGGGGGAGAAAAGATTGAGGGGGAGCTGGTTCAATACTCTCAAAGTTGCCTCCCAAAGTATGTCCCCTATGCAGTTGTTCAGGGGGAGCTCTGTTCTCTCATACTTTTTCTTCCCTATCTGAAGTAGTCAGAAAGGGGGAGAGAAATTGTAAGGGGGAGAGAAGCTGAAGAAGAGAAAGTTGAAAGGGAGAGAAAGTTGAAAAAGCTAAGTTTTTAACTCTCCTTATCTATTTGATATATATTTATTTAAGTGCAATTCAACTCAGTACATAGGTTCTGACTTCTTCAAATAGGGGGAGATTGTTGGGTATTGTAGCCACAATTACCTTGATTTGAAGAAGTGTTCCTTTGAACTAAGTTGAATTGAGTTGTATTTGATGACTTTTGTTTAGATGTGTTATGACAGGCCTTAATGCTAAGTGCTCACCAAAGTCAGGTTGCAATGGATCACCAAACACAGTTCTAGACAATGTAATCCCTCATTGTATAGAACTAAGTGTTGGTCCATGTGTAATCTCTCTTTTGGGGTGCACTTCATATACTCATAACTGAAGGCTTTCAAGGTTGAGGAGTGGAGCAGGTTTTCAGAAGAGAAGAAAAAATTCTGCTGAGTCAATTCGTCGAGATGACTCGGGTCATTCCGACGAATCTCGACGAATCCAGACAGAAGACCTTTGTCTTGGTTTAGAAGAAAATTTTGCAGCCAAGTCCATTCGTCGAGATGACTCGGGTCATTCCGACGAATCCCGACGAATGCTGACAGAGGTCATTTTGGCTGAGTTGTGAAGAAAATTCTGCAGCCAAGTCCATTCGTCGAGATGACTCGGGTCATTCCGACGAATCCCGACGAATGCTGACAGAGGTCATTTTGGCCGGGTTGTTCAGTGTTTCCCTGTGGCCAAGTCAATTCGTCGGATGTTCACGTGAAGTCTCGACGAATGACGGACAGACGGATTTCAAATTTCCGTTTCGTTTTTGAAATTTAGGGTTGGCCGACATGTACAGTACACGTGGCGATCCCTCCTTGTTTGTCGCCCTTCTCGATGCTCTCGATTATAGCCGTTGGAATGGATAGGCTATAAATAGCTAAGGGTTAATTCCGTTTAACCCTAATCGTGAATCCAAGAGGAAAGACGTTGCTCTCTTCGTCCGTCGGCCGACCTTTATCGCAAATCAGCTGCTCCTTGCCGACAAAGCTTTTCACGATCCCTCTTGAAGAAAGGAGAATACTAGATCTCTGATTTTAGATCTGTCAAATTCCTTTCAGATCTAGTTTTCTCCTAAGTGCTCAGATCAAGGTTTTTCAAAGCAAGATCTATTCTTCCTCTTTTAGATCCAGATTTCAGATTTCTATTTTCAAGGAAGAAGAAGATCTTTTATTTCAGATCTGAAGAATAGGACTCCTCCAAGAGTTCCTAAGTAGATTGTTTCTCAATCAAAGGTTTTGTAAGTTTTCTTTACAATATTCTTGTAGGAAGCTTGCTTCCGAGTTGTAGGAGTTATACTCCGAGTTGTAGGAGCGTTGTCTCCGAGTTTGTAGGAAGTTTTCCTTCCGAGTTTGTAGGAGAGTTTGTTCTCCGAGCTTGTAGGAGTTGTGTACTCCGAGTAGTAGGATTTGATTGATCCGAGTTTGGTGAAGTAGCCGAATCTAGTCTTTGAGTGCTAGATAGGCGAGGCGGGAAAGTGGACTACCCAAGATCGGGGAACCACTATAATTCTCTGTATTGTGCTGTGCTCTTTTGGATTGCATGTGCTTTTATTTCTAAGTTTTTAATTCTGCGAAAAGACATAGAATCCACCTATTCACCCCCCTCTAGGTGATTTAGGTCGCAACTAGATACTTTCAATCTATTTATAGAATTGTTATACGCTAACTGAGCATGAGGAAGAAGTATATCCCAAGTACCCTTGTGGTCACCCACAAGACAACGCAGTAAACTACCTAAACTTCTGTTTACCACCTCCGTTTGTCCATCCGTTTGCGAATGGTAGGCCGAAGAAAACAAAAGTTTGGTGCCCATAAGCTTCCAAACGGTCTTCCAAAAATAACTAGTATATTCTGTCCCTATCAGTCACTATTGTCTTGGGGATGCCCTGATGCCCAACGACCTCCTTAAAATATAATTTCACAACGTGTGACGCATCGTTGGTTTATTACACACAATAAAATAAGCCATTTTTGAAAACCGATCTACTACCACCAAAATGGAATCATGACGTCTAAACGTTATGGGTAGGCCCAGAATAAAATTCATACTAACATCTTCCTAGGGTATTGAAGGAATCGGAAGAGGGGTATAAAGTCCCGCATTTGTTTTATTCCCCTTAGCTAATTGACACGCACAACAACTACCCACAATTTTATTTACCATTGACTTAAAGCCTGACCAATAAAATTTATCCTCAACTAACGCGATTGTCTTGTCACGAACAAAATGACCACCTAATCTGCCACTATGCAACTCCCAAACGATGAAATGACGTAAAGAGGAACTAGGGATATATAGCTTCGAATGCTTAAATAAATATCCGTCCCTAATATAATACGCTGAAATGGTCGTGGGGGAGTCATTTTGAGCGGATAAATATATTTCCTTGAAGTCCGGAAAATTAATGTACTCATCCTTAATTCTATCGAACCTAATCATTTTTACCTCAAGCGTAGACAATAATAAAGAGACTCGACTAAGGGCATCTGCCGCACGATTAAGCGTTCCCTTAAGGTGTTTTATTATAAAGGTGTACTCCTAAAGATAGAAGACCCATTTAGCATGCCTGTGGCTAACCTTATTTTGTGAGTTAATAAATCTCAATGCCTCGTGGTCAGATAATATAACAAACTCCTTAGGGAGTAAATAATGTCGCCAATGTTGGAGACACCGAATAACCGCATAAAACACCCTATCATAATTAGAATAATTCAATTTTGGCCCTGCTAGCTTCTCAGTAAAATACCCAATAGGATGACCCTCTTGACTCAATACACCGCCAATACCAACTCCAGACGCATCATATGACAATTCAAAAATCTTATTAAAATCAGGCAATCATAAAAGAGGAGCTTCCGACATTCAGGATTTAATTGTTTCAAATGCTTTAGTGGCCGATTTGGTCCATGTGAATTCTCCTTTCTTCATACACTCCGTGATCGGTGCCATGATACCACTAAAATCTCAAATAAATCGGCTGTAAAAAGTAGCTAAGCCGTGAAAACTCTGAACATCACGTATATTGGTCGGTTCCGGCCAATCCCTAATGGCTTGGACCTTCTTAGGATCTACATGAATGCCCTCCGAACTCAAAATATATCCTAGGAACTCCATAGATGGAACATTGAACGAGCATTTTTTTATATTAACAAATAATTGTTCCTTTCGCAACGTCGTAAAGACTATCCTCAGGTGCGACTCATGATCATTTGGAGAGGTGCTAAAAACTAGGATGTCATCAAAATATATAACTACGAATTTTCCCAAGAAAGGCTTGAACACTAACGCCATCAACCTCAAAAATGTACTCGGGTCATTAGTGAGCCTTCCTCGAGCACCAACCACTCATAAAGTCCGTCTTTTGATTTAAATGCCATTTTCCACTCGTCTCCCTCTTTAATTCTGATTTGATGGTAGCCACTCTTAAGATCTAGGTATGAAAAAGTAGTGGCCCCGGTTAACATATCCAATAAGTCGTCCAAACGAGGGATGGGAAACCTATATTAGACAGTTATTTTATTAATGGCCCTATAATCCACACACATCCTCCAGAAACCGTCTTTCTTAGGGACCAATAATGCGGGTATGGCACAAGGACTCTTACTATGACGGATGAACCCCTTACTTAGCAAATCCAAAATTAATTTTTGCAATTCATGGTGTGAGGAGGGGTTAAGTCGATAATGGGGAAGGTTGGGCAAAGAGGAACCCGGAATGAAGTCAATTTCGTGTTGAATTTCTCTCGTGGGGGGTAATTCGGACGGTAAATCATCTGGGTAGACGTCCTTAAATTCTTCCAACAATGTCTTCAATGTTAGTGGTAAGTTTTCAAAAGGGGACGTGTCTTCCTTGATTTGTAAACAAACTAACGCATATATGACACCGTCCATAAAACTATCGCGCTCAAACTCCTTCTTACCTATCAAGCTTAACACTTTCTTCTCAACATGCACAATCGTGTCTTTAGGGGCGACCGATGGATCCTTAGGTGGAGTGGGTTTAAAGATAATGGTCTTGCCATTAAATTTGAACTCACACGTGTTGGCTCGCCCTAAATGAGCAACATCATAGTCATAAAACCATGGGCGTCCTAGTAACACGTGATAGACATCCATGGGGATGACGTCACACCAAATCTTTTCAGAATAAGCCTTGATGGTAAGGGGTACCAAACAACGCTTCGCGACCAGAAGGGATGTCTTATTAACCCAAGCAACCTTGTAAGGGTGATGGTGAGGCTCGGTAGTTAATAACATCCGTGACACCGTGTTTTCTGAAACCACGTTCATACAGCTACCGCTATCGATTTTCAGTTTACACCACTTCTCTCCACTTTTAAAATTTAAAGAGAAAATATTCGTCCTATTCCATTCATATGACGCACGTGGAGTTGCTAAAATACACCTCATCACCATCATATGGTTATCATCCTCTATATCGCTAGGCACTCCTTCCGATTCAGATTCTTCACCGGCCTCATACATGAGCTCAACGGATTCAGTCGAGGTATCTAATAGGGCTAGGGGCTTGGGCTTAGTAGGACATTCACTAGCGTAATGTCCTTGAATTCCACACGCATAACAAGTAGCATTTGTTTTGTTAATCCTACCCACGGGCGCTCTCTCTCCAGTTGGATTTCTTATATTTCTTGCCATAATGACAACCGAGTTTGAGTCAGCGGACCGGAACTTACCCTTATCCTTTTGGGTGGATTGGGGGGGGGGGGGGGGGGGGGGGGTGGTCCTAAGATGAACTTTGCCTTCTGAAACGAATGTGTCCTGGACTTGTGAACATTGTGCTTTTCAATATCCAAGGCGGCATTAAAAGTGGTGTTTAAGTCGGTGTGGCCATAACGGAGGAGTTTGCCCTGAATATCGAGGTTAAGCCCCTTACGGAACCTAGAGAGGGTGATCTCTGACATCTCTCTAACATCGCACCTGACCATCATGTCCTTGAGAAGGCTCATATAATCAGCGACCGACCTATTCCCTTGCCTAAGGGTAGCTAATTCATCAAACATTTGCGTCCGATGGTACGCAAGGACGTACTGGTCTGTCAACATTGTCTTCATGCCAGCCCAACCAATTGGTGGTAGAGCGTTCACCGCACCTAGACGACGTTCCTCATTCAACCAGAATATTTTAGCCCTGCCTAACAACTTCATCCTCGCAACTCGCACCTTATCCACGCCAGTCAGATTGTGCCACTCAAAGTAGCACTCTATTTCCATAACCCAGCCTAAGAAAACTTGGGGTTCACCCAGTCCATCGTACGATGGGGGTTTGACCCGGACGGCCCTAGTGATATCAAACTCGTATGGTGCACGCGTGACATGTTCATTGTTACGGTTTGCACGCGAGACATGTTCATAATTATTGTTATTATTATGATTGTTCGCTTCATCACGTTGGTTGGCGGCATGATTACGAGGAGCTGCATGATTTAACCTCAGTTCGTGAAGCATCTCCCTAATGTCCGTCAATTGATCTGTGAACTCCTGACGGAGTTCATCAATCGCAGTTGGACCGTGTCCCGCATCCCGCTCATCCTCCATATGGGAGGAGGAGGTGGTATACTCCGTGCCTAATCTCGTGCGCATGTACTGACAGAAAATTGATTCTGACCTGACAAATTTTATGAAAGCTAGAATTGTTCCCGCTTAATAACTAGGGTAATGAAAATATTTTTTTGAAGGAGAATTTCCAGATTTTTTTTAAATTTCGCAGAAAAATGAGAATGTTAGGCCGCTATTCGCACACCAGTAATTAAAAATTTTGTTGTTTTGAACAAAAGATCGTGCAACACAAGTGTGTGTCGGCGTCCTAAGAAATAAAAGGATGGCGTCAATTAAGAAATATACACGAACCTATCTCTGATACCAAATTGATGTAGGTCACGCTCTCCGACACGGTTATTATGGGCAAACACAAATTTCTCTCTACGTTCCCAATCCCTCGTTCGCACAAATAATTATTCGTAGCACACGCTTTGCAATTTATCAATTAAAGGCTAGCGTACGGGTCGGCTACACCCTTAGAGATCAAATAATGGCTATAGGTCAATATTCTCCCTAGCCAAATGGATCCACCCGATCCGATCGAGCGAGTGTTGTACCAAAAGAGATCCACCGAAAATAACAATTTCGGAAAAGGTAGATCTCTCCCAACAAAAAGAAAACGAGGTTCGCCAATCCTCTCGAATTTAAATCAATTAGGAATAACTCAAAATCAATCGAAGAAATCCACGAAAATTCAAGTTGTCGAAGATCACGCCAAAATTAATCCACCACAAAAAATATTCAAGAGGGAATCAAACAAAGTAGAAAGTTTCGTTACGCCGCTTGAGATTAGATTTTCTCAAGCAATCAATCGCGAGATCGCTCGTCAACGGTTCCACCGGAGTTGCGTCGTATGGAGAGAAAACTCGTCCACCTTCTTTGCTTCACACCGGAGAGGATGTTTGCCGAAACCACGGAGCCCTTGCCTTGGCCAAAATTTCCAAGAGAGGAGAGGGAGGTTGGCGGTTATGGGAAGGAGAACAAGGGGGGCGGCTGCACTATGTTGGCCGAAATTTTCAAGGAGGGAGGGAGAGAGATTCAGAAGGAAGGAGGAGAAAATAAGGAGAGGAGGAGAATTCCACTTTTGGAGTTCTAATTCAAAATTCAATTGTAATTCTTGATGAATGATAATACTTCTACATCATGACATTTTATAGGCTTACAATCATAAATTACTACATACAGCTCAAATTAAAACAAAACATTAAAATAGAATAAAACATTAAAACATGATAATAAAACATTAAAACATGATAACAATTAATCAATAATTATAATAAAATAATTATAATTATTAATTAAAATTCTTGTGCCTCGGGTGGATGTTGTAGCGGCGATGACGTTCATCACAATTACTGTCGCGGCGATGGCGTCGAAAGTCTTTGGTTGGAGAGACTCCATCATCCGTAAGCGTGTCGGTACCATTATCTTCATGTTGAGGGCCGTCGTCTCCATCAGCCACCCCCCTGACCGACTTGCCAGGGGCCAGCGCTTCCTCTGGCGGTGGTACGGCGGCCTGGCGCCGCCGCCGACCACCAGAGTTCTCTGCTACAGAGAATTACGCCACAGGTGCCACCGACGCTCCATTTTTCGGCGGCACCACCGCCTACCCTCTGTCCGGAGAGAGTTTGTCGATCCTCCTTCGGCGAGGAGCATCCTTCCAGCGCCACCCCAGAGCGCTGGGAGGCTCACGTTGCTCGGACACCACCCGAGCCTATAGTATGGCTTGGGTGGCGGCGACGACGCTCCGACGGTTGGAGCCCACATGCAACTCGTCAGCGAACTAGGGAGGGAGAGTATCATCCTGCTGGATGGGGCCTCTGGAGCTTCTAGAAAGATCTGCCATTAGAGGTGGTGTAGGGTGGTGGATCTCGGGTGGCGGTTTCCCGCGAGGCAGGGCTCTAACAGGGGTGGGGTTGGGTTTGGATGGGGGCTGTGATGTGATCTGGAGGGAGGTGCACATATATATAGGTCTTGGAGGAGCCCATCCTCCTTAAACCACAGTGTGGGATTATAACTTCTTTGAAGAAGAGGCTTGAGCAGGTGGCAATCATGATGGGGGAGGTACAACCAGATGTCCATATCCTGGAGGTTAGGACATGGCTAGGCTTGGGAATTTGATTTGGGAGAGAGAGAGAGAGATAGAAGGAGTTGATTTAGTTCTCCCCAAGGCCCTTTGCCTTGGTCCTCAAACCTCTTAGGACACCTGGTTCTTGGTTTTTAGGCCCGTTATGGTTGGCGTTGAGTCCATAATGGGGGCATGAGTGGAGGTTTAGTGGAGGGCTTTGCAATTTTTAAGGAGAGTGCTTTTGTTAGATGGGATTGACCAAGTCAACCCTAGGGTGGGTGCCCTAGGTGGGTCAAAGTCAATGTAGATCAAAGTCATCAAGTGACATGTCAATGTTGGGGTATTAGAGTAATATTGATGTGTGCACGTTTTTTGGTGCACCATAAAGCTTAATTTGACTAAGTTGACCAAATGACGAAGAAATCGAGCACAATGAATTCCGTTGCTCTCGTATTGGACATACGAGTTCAATGCAAATGAATTGGGTCAATTCCGAGTTTATATGCTCATAATACTAACATGATGTTGTCGTGACGTGTAACAACACTAAAAATGGTCATTTTCTCTAAACGACCTCAGATTGGAACGAAACAAGTTCTGTTGCACTCATATCATCTTGACGAGTCTAAAACAACTGACGAAAGTCAATTCGGAGCACGTATGCTCAATATACAAATTCAGCATCGTCGTGACGCGCTATGATACTCAAAATGGTCATTTTCTCTAAATGACCTCAGAATGGAACGAAAAGAGTTATGTTGCACTAGTATAATCTAGAAGAGTCTAATGCAACTGACGGAGGTCGATTCGAAGCACGTATGCTCAATATTCAACATGTGATACCAACTAGCTTCTAGGGTCCCCTATAGGTGATCAAGTCACTTTATTGGGTCATCTAGGGTTCTAGTGGCTCAATAAAAGTCGGGATGTTACAGTTGTAATACCCCAAAAATTAAATTAAAAGACGTCTTGAGGAACCTACGAGTCTTAGGGAAGTTTCATGGAGTTTGGGGGCTGATTCAGTGTGCTTTCGTGGTCATTTAGAGCCAAAAAGGCTCTGCATGGCCCGACACACGATCATATTGTTGGGTTTTCTACTCATCATAATGGAAAGCACATCGCATGTGCGCAGCGGAATATACAAACAAGAACAACCCAAAACAGTTAAAGGACCTTGCGATTTCATTAATCTAGAAATAGGAGAAGCAACACTTTGCAATATACCTGAAAGAGATTGAGTCAATAATCAATCAAGTGCTCCAAAACGAAGTCCCGAGAACAAACGTCGAGTTCCAAGCATAGAAAAAGATTTGCGCCTCAATAGAAGTCCACACGAGTGAAGAAGAACCCTAGCTTCTTGTCGAACAAGAACTAGGTCGGAGAAGAAAAGCCCTCTACGTTTCCTACGGACTGCTAGATCCGTCAGGGGAAAAGGTGGTGGCGGCGACGACGGTTTGCGGAATATCGTGGCCGGTCAGAACACTTCCGTCGACTTGCGGAACACTTCCGTTGCTCTAAAAATCGCAAAAGGGAGAGAGCACACGTTGGGCATAAAATCATATCCTATTTATACCCCAGGCGTAAAAGAAGATATCCGCATACCCGAGACTAGTATTGGAGTAAACACAGAATTCATCGAAACGAATAAAATTCGTCGAGACAATTCAGTGAAGAGATTCGTTGAGAAGATTTGATTCGTCAAGACATTTCGATGAAGATATCCAATTCGTCGAGACATTTCGACGAATTGATATATTTCGTCAAGACCATTCGATGAACTGTTTCATCAAGTAGATCTAATTCGTCGAGACCATTCGACGAATCCTTTCGACAAACTGAGGTAAATTTCATGCATCGAGACATTCTCGATGACTCGTCTTGAAAATTTGCCAAAATGCTCCATACAATATTCACAATACCTGTGAAGCATTCAGTCGCCTCGACCCAACTCCAATAAGTCATAGGATTGGTCCTTCACTCATATCCAATATGAGTAAGGCCAACACAATCCTTTTTCCAACTTCTCCAAATACTCTTGTGTGTGACCCCATAGACTCATATCGCATTGGCAGTGAGACTAAATGCTTGACCACTTCCAGATCACCTTGAAACACCAACACATATATAGGACAGTGTAGAAGTACACGGTCTGGGACACAGCCATGTGCAGGGCTGTGTTCAAGACCATGTTTATCCTGAGAGCTACACAACCCATGGAATTAATCTACATGGCTGTGTAAAGCAGCGCGTCACCTGACACAACCAAGACATGGGTGTGCCCGTGGGCATGTAGACATTCAGGAATGAAACCGTGTAACGGGTTTCTAGATAGAGAGCTACACAAACTATAGAATTAATCTATACGACTATGTTGAGTGTCGTGTCATACGACACTACCATGGACATGGGTGTGTCAGAAGGTATGTAGATGCCTAGGAAATGACAAGTGTATGCAGAGAGCAACACGTCCAGCACGCGATCATCTGCCAGGCCGTGAACTTGTTTTAAACACAAAATATGAGCCGTCTAATGTGGGGTTTTGAGATTGAGTGGCTAGGAATTTCACCTGAGCCTATTAGGTTGGGAATGAGATGTTTTCAATCTCAAATTTACCTAGTCTTTCTCTCACATAGGTTTGACAAAGAGGAGAAAAAGGAGGAGGAAGAAGAATCTGCCATTGGAGGTGCTCCTGAGTTCCAAACTTCGAGGCGAGGCCGAAACCGCGGAGTGGAGTTCGTTGTGATCAACTTCGTCTGTCTCATTCATCGTTTACATGACGTCAAAGCAAGTTCCAAGGGTAATGATCCTTCTCCTCAGTTTTAGGACGATACTTGTCCATTTCATTTTGATTTTTCTCACATAGGAAGAGTCTCCTCCATTGCATATATGTGGATGACATGATATTCACCGGGAACAACCCAACTATGTTCGAAGAGTTCAAAAGGATGATGAAGAGTGAGTTCGAGATGACAGACTTGGGAGAGCTCAACTACTTCTTAGGCGTGGAGGTGCAACAGAGAGGACATGGGATCTTCATCTCACAGAAGAAGTACGCGGAGGAGATCTTGAAGAAGTTCAGGATGGAGAATAGCAAGGCTATCTCCACTCCCGCTGATCCCGGAACAAAGTTGAGGAAGGATTCGGAGGAAGAAGTTGTGGACCCAACGATGTTCAAGAGTTTGGTTGGGAGTCTAAGGTACTTGACTTTCACCAGACCTGACATCATGTATGCGGTTGGGGTAGTGAGTAGGTACATGGAAGAGCCAAAGCAGGACCACTTCACTGCAGCGAAGAGGATCCTGAGATATGTGAACGGGACAAGGGACCATGGTCTGAAGTACTCATCTGCGGGAGAGTTGAAGTTAGTCGGCTACTCGGATAACGACTATGGTGGCGATGTGAATGACCGGAAGAGCACTTCCGGATATGTGTTTCATATGGGAACCGCGACGTTCTCATGGAGTTCAAAGAAGCAGGCTACGATAGCCTTATCGTCATGTGAGGCGGAGTACATCGCAGCTGCAGCATGTACTTGCCAAGCACTTATTGGAGGAGTTGCATCATGGACAGGAAGGGCCGACGACAGTGTTAGTGGATAACTTGTCGGCCATCCAGCTCGCGAAGAACCCGGTGCTGCATGGAAGGAGCAAGCACATAGAGACAAGGTATCATTTCCTTCGTGAGCAGGTGGAGCTGAAGACTGTGGAAGTTGTGTATTGCCCTACCGGAGAGCAAGTCACGGACATTTTCACCAAGGCGCTGAAGGCAGAGACGTTTGCGAAGCTCAAAGGCAAGCTCGGCATGTGCTGCCAAGCTTGAGGGGGAGTTTGTTGGTTTTGAGCTGTGTTGACTTGGTCAACAATTTTGTTTAAAGGTTTTATTATTATGAATTTTAAATGTATAGGTGGAGGAGAGAGAGAGCCCGCATTTATTGTGGAGAGAGAAGTTTGGTGTTTTGTTTTGCCTATAAATAGGCCCCCTTTGTATTTGTAAAATGTGCTGTGAATAGAAAAAGGAAGTTTTTTTCTGTGAAGCAGGAAGTAGAGAGAGAGAGAGAGAGAGTAGGTAGAGAGAGAGAGAGAACATTATTCCCGCAGGAATAATTGCTGTTCTCGCCACCTACCATTTTCAGCTCGCCAAACCCCACTTGTGAACAGCAGTTCGCCTCGCTGAGAGGGTGATCTCGCCTGTAGGAGTAGTCGGCCGGCTCGTCGGCGGAGTAAGGGGAAGGAGAAGCTCTCGCCTGAAGTAGTCTCGCCCACGTGGAGGAGAAAGGGGAGCAGCCAGCTCGCACTCGCGTGGAGAGCTCGCCCGCCAACTGGAATCGCTCGCCTGTCCGTGGACTTGGAGTAGAAGGAGTTCGCCGGTGGTGTTGCTCGCGTGGGAAGTGTACTCGCCGGGAAGTTGTTGCAAGGTGCGAGTGGAGTACTCGCCGGTGTAGTGCTTGCGAAGTGTTGTAAGGAGTGAGGTCGCGTGACCTATATATCGCACTTTCAACAACACAAACATGCTGCTTTCCAGCCTTCTTCCTCCAAACCACCGTTTGGTGCAGCTTCCATCAAGGGAAAAGCTCCTTTGGGCTGTTCGCCCTCGGCCCCTGTGGACCCAGGATTTGACCATCCACAGCCCCCGGTTGAAATGGAGAACAATTATGGTCCTTGGGTAACTGTGCGCCGACGGAAACCTCCCAAAGTCCAGCCTCACAAGACTGATCATCCTACCAGGGAACAACCCTGACGTGGCCCCCCAGTTCAGCCGCCCATTGTGCCACCATCGGACCCACTCAGCAATGCTTGCTTTGATATTGCACCGCCTCAGGGAGGGGTGTTCCGGGCTGCTGCTCGCCCCATTGTGCCTTTGGTTGATGATGGCGCCAGTCTTCACGCTCCTCCTTATGATGAAGCAGGGCCAAGTCGCACCAAAGTTGTCAGATCTAAACCAACGAGGGCCACCGGGAAATCAAAAGCTCCTTCCGAAGGAGCATCGCTGCTCTTCGGCCCCATTCCTGCCAATATTTCTGGACGAAAACGACAAAAGTCAGCTGCAGATTATCTTCTTACCAACGGCGGGGACGGGTCCCCTATGGTGGATTAATGCAATCGGTCCTTATGTGGAACTGTCGCGGGGTGAGGAAAAAAGAAATTGGGCCTCTCCTCCGTGACCTCGCACTTCGTTTTCATGTTGGCTTGATTGCGCTTTTTGAAACTAAAGTGGAGCTCCTTTCTCGCCGGGATGTGGACCGACTCGCAGGTAGGCATTGGGACTTCTTCCATTTCCCGGCGGTGGGCAAGTCAGGCGGCACTGCTATTTTATGGCGCATGAATATTCTTCGGTTTGAGGTTCTATTTTCTATACCCCAATGTGTGGTTGGTAATGCCACATTCCCGGACAACTCTTGTTGGAGGTTTGCCTTTGTCTATGCAAACAAGGATACGCATGTTCGGCGGCAGCTGTCGGAGGCTCTGCTGCCACTTATTCCTCCGGACCTTCCCTCTGTTATTGGTGGCGATTTCAATTGCATCCTCCGGCCGGAGGATAAGAGCGGAGGACGTCCGTTCATTTATACTCCGGGGTCCCAAGAAATGGATGAGGCTATTCTTGCCTTGGACGTCCATGAATTGGGCTTCACCGGACCCGCCATGACCTGGTGTAATAATCAGCTCGGCCTGGGCCGTTAGTTGAGCCGCATCGATCATTTTCTGGTGAATTCTCTTGCCCTCGAGCAGCTGCCTCTTGGCACGGTGCGTCATCTTCCTCGGGTGGGCTCCGATCATTGCCCGCTGCTTCTCTCCCTGGGTGATACCTTCACCCCCCCCCCCCCCCCCCCCCCCCCCCCCCCCGCCCTCTCGTTTGATGCGGTTTGAAGATAAGTGGCTGTCCTACCCCATGGTTGGCAAGCTGGTTGCACAAAGCTGGAGTAAAAATGATTTTGGCGACGGGGCGACTGTCCTCCAGCGTAAGTGTCGACGAACTTTGCGATCCCTTTTCTTTTGGAGTAAGAATAAACTGCAGGAGCTGAGCTCTCAGAAGGAGACTTTGGAATCTGAAATCGAAAGGTTACAGCAGCTTGAGAGCTCGGCCTCGGGCCTCTCAGAGGAGCAAACTTATTCTCTTATTCGGATGGTTAAGGAGCTTATGAGCGTTCATGTCCGGCTTGCTTCGTGGTGGAAACAACATGCGAAGGTGCGTTGGATCAACGAGGGGGATGCTAATACACATTACTTTCACTCCATCGCTTCTTCGCGAAGACGGTGCAATCGCATCAATCAGGTTGACTTGGCGGACGGCTCTCAAGTCGATGACCCCGCTATTATTGAGGATGAATTCCTACAGTTCTTCGATCAAAAATGGGCTTGCTTGTCCCCCTCGCTTGAGGGCTGGCCTATTCTGCCGCTTTCCCAACGGCTTGATGCTGGTAGTGCCTCAGAGCTTACCAATGAGGTTACGGAAGAGGAAATTTGGGCGGCAATTAAATCTATGAAGGCCAATCGATCCCCCGGCTTGGACGGTATCACCCCATCCTTTTTCCAAAAATTTTGGCTTATTGTTAAGCATGATGTTTGCAGGGCCATCTCTGATTTCTTTTCGAGTGGTGTCATGCCACCGGATTGGAAGGAAACTCTTGTTGTTTTGATCCCCAAGATTCCAAATGCTTCCCGACCGGACAAGTTCCGTCCGATTAGCTTATGCCAAACTATTTACAAGGTGGCGGCAAAAATCCTGGTGGGAAGTCTCAAAAGTCACCTTCCATCTCTCATCTCTGAAGAACGGGTGCCTTTGTTCCGGGGCGGTCCATCTCCCACCAATGCTTTATTGCGCAGGAAGTTATGAACAAATTATCCACGTCGACCTCTAAGACTGGATTTGTCACTTTGAAGGTGGATATGGAGCAAGCTTATGATAAGATGTCTTGGGAGACACTTGCCCAGGTCCTCCACATGTTCGGCTTCCCCCCGACTTTCTCCAACTGGATCCTCCAATGTGTTATGCTCCCAAAATTCTCGTTGCTCCTCAATGGGACCCGCACCCGCTGGGTGAATGCCAGCTGCGGCTTTCGGCAAGGATGCCCCCTCTCGCCTTACATCTTTATATTGTGCTCGGAGCTTCTATCCTTGGCTCTTCGACAACGGGGATCCACTCTTGGTATTGCATTTTCAGCATACGGTCCTCGTGTATCCCATCTTCTTTTTGCTGATGGTATTTTTATTGCGGCGGAAGCTACCACCACCTGCTTGGATCAATGTACGGACATCCTCAGGGACTATTGCTCTTGGACGGGCCAACAGATCAACCTTGCCAAGTCCATGGTGTTATTCGACAAGTCTACTCCGGCGTGGAAGTGTGCGCGGTTAACCCGACGACTGGGGTACTCTCGGGTTCAGGAATTTCAATACCTTGGAATCACCTTAGCTTTGAGGAAGCATCGTCGTGACGACTTTTCTTCGATTCTGCTGACTGCCTCCTCCAAAATTAAGACGTGGGGGTACCGACACCTTTCCTTGGCTGGCCGGGCCACGTTAATCAACTCGGCGCTTTTGGCTTCGCCGCTTTACTTGCTCACCCACTCTGTGGTCCCCCGCTCTGTTCAGGAAAATCTTGAGCGTCGTGCTCGGTTTTTCCTATGGCAACAGGACTCCCAACATTGGGGCATGCACTACATCAGCTGGGAAAAAGTTTGTTCTCCTCCGGTGAATGGCGGACTTGGTTTTCACTGTGCGGCAAAGTGGCAGGGCCCTCTTCGGGCTAAATTTGCTTGGGAGCTTTTGCAGCCCAACACCTCCCTTTTTAGCAAAGTTATGGCAGCGCGTTATCTTGACCGTCTATGACGTAAGGGCACTCAGCGCAGCGATTCTGCTGTTTGGCGTATTATCCAGCAAGGCGCGGCCAGCCTTAATTCTGTGTTACGTTGGAGGATTGCTAATGGGCGGTCCATTAATGTATTGGAGCATACTTGGATTTATGATCGACCCATCTCGTTGTGGCCGACCTTTGTTGATTGTGAGGCCCTCGACACTCGGCAAGTTGCGGAGTTCCTTGATGAGGAGGGGGGCTGGAACGTTCAGGAGCTGCAACTTTGTTTTGGCCCAGCTCTCGTGGTGGTCATTATCCAACTCCCTGTCAATTGGAATCTTCCCAAGGACAGCCCAGAATTATTAAACAAGTTCAGCGGGCTTACGCTTGCGGCCATTTCATACAGAAAGCAGTTTGAACACCAGGCGGATGACTACGCTTAGCTCAAAAAATTGAAGCTCCACCCTCGGGAAAGGTTTTTCTGGTGGCGACTTGCCCTTGACGCCATCCCCACACGGGTTTGGCTCGCCAGGCGGGGTCTTACAGATGTTGATTCCTGCCCTTGGGGGTGCCATGCGCCGGAATCCTGTGACCATTTGGTCACGGATTGCTCTCGTCTTCATGACATTGCGATTGCCCTTCGACGGTGGGGCATCACGCTCCCTCCCATCCAGAATTGGTCAGATTTGCTTAGCCTCCTCTCCTCCGTTCGGCCTGCTGCTATTGGTCTGGTCCGAATTTTTTGTTATGCCATCTATCAAGCATGGAGGGGGCGAAATGCTCTGGTTCACCATCAGGAGGTGGCGACTCCCACTATTATGGCTGGTACGATTTTGGAGAATATCTCGCTGCTGCGTTCTTTACCATTCCTTGGAAACTGGGGCCCTATCCAGTCTTCGCGACTGTCGATACCAACCTCATGGTGCCCCCCTCCAGGCTAGTAAAAGTTCAATATTGATGGGGCGCTTCACTCCAACCTGGCCGCTGGCCTTGGCATCGTGGCTCGAAATGATGTGGGGGTTCTCATCTTTGCTGCTGGCGTCCCTACGACTCATTGGGATACCGGAGGGGTTGAGCTTGCGTCCCTTCTTGCTCTACAACGATTCATGCTTCCGACCATGTTTGATGGGCGTGGTGCTATTCTTGAAGGGGACTGCCGCAACTTGATTGAGGTCTGCTCCAAAAGCCTGTCGAAGGGACAATGGCAGGCGACGGCCGAGGGGGACGGTGACTTCTCCTTCCTTAGTGCCTTTGCACAGGTTCAGTTTCAGTTCGTGTCGCGCGAGGCTAACCGTTTGGCAGATTTGTGTCCGTTTTGCTGTTTCTTCCTCCTTCTTTTGGATTGGCATAGCCGACACTCCTGCTGAATTTGCGGAGTTGTTTACATCCGATGTGGATGGCATCTTGTAATAGCTGTAGCTTTTTTTTTCTAATGCAAATGCAAAGTTCAAAAAAAAAAGTGCCAACCTGAGAATGAATATAACCCATTTGTGGGGATTGTTCAGTCGAGTAGTATGAGTTGTTGTGATGAATCACAATAATTGGATAGAAAACTAGTGGATAAAGCTATTCTAGTTAACAAGTCCATATTACTGACGATCCATTTTCATATGTCATAGTTGATGTATATGGGATCGTAAGCGTAACTCAAAACCCACGTTGTGAAGTAAGTTTGGAAAGTTCTAAATTGAAATTTTGATGTTGATGCGTGATTTGGCAAGTGCACCAGTCGCACAAGTAATATAAAATGGGAGTGATCCCCAAATATCGATCTCTCAAGGAACGATGGTATGTTGCCGGGATTTACGTAAGTAATGAAAATAAATAATCGACGAGTTTTCTTAACGGATCTTTGAGTTTGCGGTTTTGAGAACAATAATACTAAAAGAGAAAATACGGGTTGTAAACACCGCTTCGCTACTCGTTGCTTCCTTGCAACAGATCTCTTGTTCACAACAAGGACTCACTAACGTGATTCACGATCTTCCACGAGCCTCTTCTAACTCGCTCACACACTACCATACATTCACTCTAGCTAGTTTAAAAGATGAATCTCATAGACAAGATTTCATAAAAAGTAGTTATACAAGCTAGGAATCAATACCAAGAAGATTAAAGCATTCATCATTCATGAAATAAAACACAAACGAAGAAGAAGACAACCACAATCAGAGGCTTGCTGGAGACACGAGGAAGAGATCACCGAGTTGTCAATCCGAGGTATGTCTGTGTCATCAACTACAATCAGAGGCTTACTCTTCTGCTCACAAACAGGATTCTACTATCTCAGTGTGTGGATTTTAATAAGGATCTCTTCAAACCATGAGTTGTTGATAAGGTCTCTCCAAAACCAACTGATCTTTTGATAAGGTCACTCTAACCAGGAGTTGTTGATAAAGTCTCTCCAAAACCAACTGAGTTGTTGATAAGGTCACTATAACCGATTAGAATCTTTTAAAGAGAGATTTAATAACTTTGTCAGTAGGTTGAATTTTAGTTTCCACAATATGTCCTTCAACTGTAGGATTTCTGAAGGAAATGATTCGCTGAGAACAGTATGGATTCTGTCTTAGAATGAGCAACAACTTCCTTGATAAGAGAAGACAAGCTTGATTCTTAGGAGAAATGAGAATCTTCTGATTATCCTCTCACTGTAGAGAATTTCTTGGTTGCTTGCTTGCTGCACTTATGTTGGGAACCTTACCTATAATGTTCATGATTTGAAGAAGTCCTCAAGTCAAAGATAATTACACTCTGTATTTGACACATTTGCTTTATAATATTAGTTTTAGGTATTAGACAGTGCAGACCTTGTTGGGTTTTTCTAGAACCATACATTAAATGTAGGCGCAGCGGAAAATGAAGAGAAACAACCCAAAAGATTCGGATCGACCATGAATGTTGAATCAAGAAGTTAATCAAAATGCTAGGTATGAAATTACCTTGACGGGATTGGATCAAATCCAACCTAGATGCTCCACGAAGAAGATTGCCTTCGTCGGCTTTGCAAGAGTTCTCACGTAGAATAATGTCCACGTCTCTACAGCAGTCCACACGAGCCGGGAGAAGAAGACTACACCTTGCGCTTCCACGGATTGCTAGATCCGCTTCAGGAAGAACAATACCGGCGACAATCGTCAGAGAGGAAGTCGGCGGAGGCGATTCAGACGGAACACCTTCCGTCTAGGGTTCGATCGGAACTCCTTCCGTCTAGGGCGAGCGGAACTCCTTCCGTCGAGGGCGAGCGGAACTCCTTCCGTCGAGGGCGAGCGGAACTCCTTCCGTCGGCTTCTATTTCGTCTGTTAAAGAGAACCCTAAAAGAAGTCCTATTTATACCCAAAGGATAAACAGCTTCTAGAAGAATCGCTATCCGCAGACCACACAGCAGAATAGGGGCTTCTGTTACAATTCGTCGGGATTCCACGGAACAGCATTCGTCGAGTTTACACGGGACAATCCAACGAATTTCGACGAATCCAATCAGACGGCAACATTTGCCGAGTTAATGCTCTCTGTGACAGTTCGTCGAGTTTCCACGGAACGACTCGACGAATCCCGACGAATCCGATCAGACGGCAACACTTGCCGAGTGAAGGGTCACTGTGACAGTTCGTCGAGATTCCACGAAATGATCTGACGAATCCCGACGAATTCGACGAATCATATTCGACGAATCCCGACGAATCCCGACGAATCCGACGAATCATATCCGACGAATTCAGCCAGCAACAATTGCTGGACTTCCCCATTCTATATGATGATTGGTAACCTTTACCAACATAGTCAATCTTCCAACTTCTCCACATGCTCTTATGTGCGACCCTGCAGGCTCATATTGCGTTGGCAGTGACATTACATGTTTGACCACTTCTAGATCACAATGGTAACTCCAACAGTCTCCCACTTGATCTTGAAAGTATCAAACAAAAACCTCACAAACAATGAGCGACATCTAGCAATGCATCATTGCTCCCCAAGCAATAAGAGTTCATAACTCATAAGCCTTTATGACCAATGTTCCAGCGTTGTCTTTGTCCCTTTGTCCCTTACATCCGGAAAGAACTAGAGGCATGGACCGTGTCACCCTCATAATAGCTCAATCCAAGTTTCTTGATCTAGAACGGACTTCCAAAGAATGGTGAGCTCAATATCACATATTGACTCTACCAAGCATGGCCATGCATTTCTCAGTCCAATTCCACCAAGGGGCCCATGGATGCAACTCCTGTTATATAGGAGGACAAATCCCATATCTGCTCACACCCAAACACCCAAATGATTCGTAACGTACCCAACGACCACCCTTATCATCAACCTTCTTCAAGGAAGACTTTAGATGACATCAAAGCACGCTCTTCCTCACTCGATGAATGCTGTGACTTCAGGTCAAAGGACCACAACACCATTGTCAAATGAGACCTACTTGTGACACTTTTAAGTAACAATCCACAAAGTAGTCTCAGGTTGGGTTTGTCCAGTACAACTTGTTCACTAACAAGTACCCACGTGATGACTTGATATCACAATATCATGACCTGCGAGAACCGGTCATCAGTCAACACACATGCTAGTCTTAATGTATCATCATCACCCTTAGCTTCTACGATGATACCTCGACCAGGGACCTTTTAAGAATGAAGCTTCGAAATCAAAGGCTCTCACATTCAAGTCACGTACTTGATGTCCTATGGAAGCGAACATTCTAAGGGTATTTATCACGAATTTTATTCTATCATATAGAAACAGTATATCGTAACAAAAGAACTTGCCATTAATTGTAAAAAGAAATAATTGGTACACAATTCATCATATGAATAAATAATAAATAACCAACAGAATATATATATTTTACATGCAACCCACAAGACTCCCACTAGAGATGATCACTCAGGTATCGTATACCCATTGATCTAGTATGACCATCATGCTTTCTCTGCGCGAGAGGCTTTGTCAGTGGATCTGCAATATTCTCCTCAGTCGGCACTCTGCAAATGTTCACATCTCCTCGTTCGACAATCTCACGAATAAGATGGAACCGCCGAAGTATGTGCTTGGAGCGCTGATGGGATCTAGGTTCCTTAGATTGTGCAATTGCACCATTGTTATCACAGTAGAGAACTACGGGACCAACAATGCTAGGAACTACATCTAGCTCGCCGATGAATTTCCTAATCCATACAGCCTCCTTCGCTGCATTTGCCGCAGCGATATACTCGGCCTCAGTTGTAGAATCAGCAACTGTCTCTTTCTTGGAACTCTTCCAGCTCACAGCTCCTCCATTCAGGCAAAACACAAACCCTGACTGAGACTTCGAATCATCCCTATCAGTTTGGAAGCTGGCATCCGTGTAACCACTTACAACGAGCTCTTCCTCTCCACCATATACCAATAATACATCCTTAGTCCTTCTCAAGTACTTCAGGATATTCTTTACGGCTATCCAGTGACATTCACCGGGATCAGACTGATACCTGCTAGTCATGCTCAAAGCAAAAGAAACATCGGGTCGAGTACATAACATTGCATACATGATTGACCCAATTGCCGAAGCATATGGAATCAACTTCATGCGGTCCTTATCTTCACAAGATTTTGGACACTGGTCCTTAGAGAGATTCACACCATGAGACATGGGCAAAAATCCTTTCTTGGACTCAAGCATGTTGAACCTCTTCAACACTTTCTCAATGTACGTACTCTGGGTCAAACCCAGCAACTTCTTCGATCTATCTCTATAGATCTTAATACCGAGTATGTAAGTCGCTTCACCCAAGTCCTTCATAGAAAAGCAGTTCCCTAGGTTGTTCTTAACAACTTTCAGGGTAGGTATGTCATTCCCGATCAACAGTATGTCATCTACATACAATATCAGGAAGACAACAATGCTCCCACTGATTCGCTTGTAAACACATGGTTCATCCTCGTTCTTGACAAAACCAAACTCTTTGATTTTCTCATCAAAACGAAGATTCCAACTTCTAGAGGCCTGTTTCAATCCATAGATGGACCTATTCAGCTTGCATATTTTAGTGGCTTCATTTGGGGATACAAAACCCTCGGGTTGTGTCATGTACACTTCCTCAAGGAGGTTTCTATTTAGGAAAGCCGTTTTGACATCCATCTGCCAGATCTCGTAGTCATAATACGCAGCAATAGCAAGCAATATCCTAATGGACTTTACCATGACAACAGGGGAAAAGGTCTCATCATAGTTAATACCATGAATTTGCTTGAAACCCTTAGCCACCAGTCGCCCTTTGAATGTCTGTACATTCCCATCCATGTCGGTCTTCTTCTTGAAGACCCACTTGCACCCTATGGGTCGTACCCCTTCAGGTGGTTCCACCAAGTTCCAAACTTGGTTTGTATACATGGAGTCCATTTCGGATTTCATAGCCTTAAGCCATTTGTCAGAGTCCGGTCCATTCATAGCCTCTTGGTAGGTCGCTGGTTCATCATCATGATCCATAAGCAACACATTACCTATTTGAGACACGAGAAATCCATATCTCTTAGGCTCAAATCTTGGTCTACCAGATCTACGTAGGACTTGTGTCTCTTGAGCAGGTTCTCCAGCTACAACATCTTGTAGTCCTGGCTCAGATTCCTATTCTGGTTCATTCACTACTTGTGGTTCTTGAACTTCTTCAAGTTCTACCTTTTGCGTCTTTCTTGACAAGAACTCTTTCTCCAAGAAGACACCCGTCCTTGCGACAAACACTTTGCCCTCAGACGGTAGATAAAAGTAATATCCTTTCGTTTCCTTAGGATATCCAACCAGATAACACTTATCTGATTTGGGTTCCAGCTTGTCAGGCATTTGACGTCGTACGTATGTCTCACAGCCCCAAATTTTAATGAATGACATACTAGGACGCTTCCCAGTCCATATCTCATATGGTGTCTTTAGAACCGTTTTCGTCGGAGCGCGATTCAGTGTCATTGCAGCAGTCTCTAAAGCAAAACCCCAAAAGGAAACAGGCAAGTCTGCATGACTCATCATCGACCGTACCATGTCTAACAGAGTACGATTTCTCCTCTCAGACACACCATTATGCTGCGGTGTCCTAGGTGGAGTGAGCTGTGATACAATACCACACTCTTTCAGATGATCACGGAACTCATGACTCAGGTATTCGCCACCTCGATCAGATCGGAGTGCTTTAACCTTTTTACCCAATTGGTTCTCCACTTCATTTTTAAACTCTTTGAACTTTTCAAAAGTTTCGGATTTGCACTTCATAAGATACACGTATCCGTATCTACTGAAATCATCAGTAAATGTAACGAAGTAGAAATACCCACCTCTAGCCATAGAACTCATGGGCCCGCATACATCACTATGTACAACACCCAAGAGATCCTCAGCCCTCTCAGTATAACCAGTGAAAGGGGCTTTAGTCATCTTGCCTAATAAACAAGACTCGCATCGCTCAAATGATTCATAATCAAATGAGTCCAATAGTCCATCTTTATGGAGCTTGAATATGCGCTTCTCGTTTATATGGCCCAAACGACAATGCCAGAGATATGTAGGGTTTGAGTCATTTGTTCTTAGTCTTTTATTATTATCTATATTATAGATCGGATGGTCTAGGTTCAAAACATAAAGACCATTAAACAATTGAGCTACAGCATAACAAACATCATTCTTAAATATAGAACAACAATTGTTCTTAATTATAAAAGAAAATCCAATCATGTCTAAGCATGAAATGGATATAATGTTTCTAGTTATGGCCGGAACATAATAATAATTATTAAGTTCTATTACAAGCCCACTGGGCAAAGAAAGACGGTAAACCCCTACGGCTACAACATCAACTCTTGCTCCATTGCCGACGCGCAGGTCCACCTCTCCTTTACTCAGCAATCTCCTCCTTCCCAGTTCCTGCACATTTGTACAAATGTGAGAACCACATCCGGTATCCAATACCCAAGATGAAGGAGCAGAAAGGTTTATCTCTATAACGTAAATATTCGAAGCGGAAGTCATACCTCCCTTCATTTTTCGCAGACCGTCAATGTACGAAGGACAATTCCTCCTCCAATGACCAGCCTTGCCACAGTGGTGGCATTTCCCTTCCTTCACGGTGCTCTTCTTTTTCAGCGCAGAAGATTTGGGCTCAAGATGTGACTTAGGTCCCACCTTCGTCTTCTTGAAGCCCTTGGCCTTACCCTTGCCTTTATGTACGATCAATATGGGACTAGCAGGCTTGGCCTTCTTCATGTTAATCTCGGCAGTTCGCAACATGCCTAGGAGCTCGGGCAGTGTCTTGTCTATTTCATTCATGTTGTAGTTCAAGACAAACTGCTCATAACTATCCGGCAACGATTGCAGGATAAGATCTGTAGCCAACTCTTGACCCAGAGGAAAACCCAGTCTCTCCAGGTTCTCTATATACCCAATCATCTTGAGTACGTGAGTACCAACTGAGTCTCGAGCTCCCATTTTGCACTGAAATAAGGCCTTCGTGACATCGAACCTCTCTTGACGAGCTTGCCCTTGAAACATTTTCTTTAGGTGCTCGTCAATCTCCTTGCACCCCATGTTCTCGTGTTGCTTCTGAAGCTCAGAGTTCATGGTGGCAAGCATAAGGCACTCGACGTCTAAGGCGTCATCGGTATACTTCTTATAAGCATCCTTATCAACACGGGACGAGTTCCCGGTCGACACCTCGGGGGCTTCTTCTTCTAAGACGTAGAGCTTTCACTCTTGCCTGAGAACAATTCTCAGGTTCCTATACCAGTCCATGTAATTCATCCCACTAAGCTTGTCCTTCTCAAGGATAGCTCTCAAGGACAAGGTGGAATGTGAACCACTTGCCATGGAATTCTACAAGAATTCATGCAGAATTTAATCAGTACCTTAATTTCAAAATACAATTTATTTTAATTTGGACTTCAATTAAATACTCCCACTATTTTTATTCAAATTGATAACCCTCACTATCAATTCGGAGAGTCCATGCGAGCTACTCTCTTAGTGGACAAGATTCGTATTTCACCAACACCACGAGTCCGCTTTGGCGTTCCTCTCATAATGCGGTTATTTAGGTAGGCAACGCTTGCCAATTGCATCCTCATCCAACTCTTGTATTGTTGGTGAATAACTCCTTATTCGCATCCATCATATGGTGCATGCCAACCCCATGCCTCTAGGCACTCAACCTTTGAGGTCACCTAGTTAAGTTAGACCCGATGTCGACAGTGGGATATCACAATTATCCGCTCGCACCCTTACCAAGATAGATTAATGCACCTTGCTTTGGCAAGCCCACACTTCATCGATCGAGGCAGGAAGAGTGTCATCCATCGGAAGGCATCCGAACACTTAATATTTGATGAAGGGATTTTAATTTTAAATAATAGGTTAACACTTAATCATGATCAACATTTGATCAAAGTGCACATCCACAGAAAAACAAGCATTCTAAAATCCACATGCATCCCTCATGTGCATAACATAAGACTATCAACCTTTGATAGACGAAAGGGCTAAATCTGGACATTTAGAACTCTTCCAAATCTTCAGATTTACATGCATTGGACAAAGGCAAAGGCAACTCGACTTAAAGCAGTAGACAAACTCGTCTCTCATTGTTGGATTCAAAATCCAAAATAATACAAGGGTTCATTAACCACTTGAGGGACGGTTACTGCTAAGGAGACAAAAATTTCTAACAATTAGAAATTACCACGAAATCCCAGACGTTCCTGGCGGGGTTCAATTTTTCAAAATCACCACCGATTTCCTATGGAAAAATCATCAACTTTTGATGTTCCAGGAAGAAATCTTGACATTTAGAACGCTTCTAAATACCTAGATTTGCACGTACTGGAATAACCAAACTTCTGAAACAACATTCATGACCAGAACCTAGCTCTGATACCACTGTTGGGTTTTTCTAGAACCATACATCAAATGTAGGCGCAGCGGAAAATGAAGAGAAATAACCCAAAAGATTCGGATCGACCATGAATGTTGAATCAAGAAGTTAATCAAAATGCTAGGTATGAAATTACCTTGACGGGATTGGATCAAATCCAACCTAGATGCTCCACGAAGAAGATTGCCTTCGTCGGCTTTGCAAGAGTTCTCACGTAGAATAATGTCCACGTCTCTACAGCAGTCCACACGAGCCGGGAGAAGAAGACTACACCTTGCGCTTCCACGGATTGCTAGATCCGCTTCAGGAAGAACAATACCGGCGACAATCGTCGGAGAGGAAGTCGGCGGAGGCGATTCAGACGGAACACCTTCCGTCTAGGGTTCGATCGGAACTCCTTCCGTCTAGGGCGAGCGGAACTCCTTCCGTCGAGGGCGAGCGGAACTCCTTCCGTCGAGGGCGAGCGGAACTCCTTCCATCGAGGGCGAGCGGAACTCCTTCCGTCGGCTTCTATTTCGTCTGTTAAAGAGAACCCTAAAAGAAGTCCTATTTATACCCAAAGGATAAACAGCTTCTAGAAGAATCGCTATCCGCAGACCACACAGCAGAATAGGGGCTTCTGTTACAATTCGTCGGGATTCCACGGAACAACATTCGTCGAGTTTACACGGGACAATCCGACGAATTCCGACGAATCCAATCAGACGGCAACATTTGCCGAGTTAATGCTCTCTGTGACAGTTCGTCGAGTTTCCACGGAACGACCCGACGAATCCCGACGAATCCGATCAGACGGCAACACTTGCCGAGTGAAGGGTCACTATGACAGTTCGTCGAGATTCCACGAAATGATCCGACGAATCCCGACGAATTCGACGAATCATATCCGACGAATCCCGACGAATCCCGACGAATCTGACGAATCATATCCGACGAATTCAGCCAGCAACAATTTCTGAACTTCCCCATTCTATATGATAATTGGTAACCTTTACCAACATAGTCAATCTTCCAACTTCTCCACATGCTCTTATGTGCGACCCTGCAGGCTCATATTGCGTTGGCAGTGACATTACATATTTGACCACTTCTAGTTCACAATGGTAACTCCAACAGACCTAACATGGGGCTAGACTTAGTGTCATCAGATATAGTTTTGCCAATGTAATCCCTCATAGTGCAAAACACCATGTCAACCTATGATCTAGACTATATTAGACTTGTCACTAACTTATTATCATCAGGAATAAAGGTCTAACAAGTGAGCTAAAACAAAGGATCTGAGTTGAGAAGATCAGAAATTGACTAAGTGAAATATTGTCTTGGAGAGTCTAAATGTCATCGAGTAAAGGTCTCAATATCGGCTTGAAGACCTTAAGCTTCAAGACGACATCATCTTGTAAACTCTTAACTACTCACATATCGTCTAGTCTAGAAGAAGAAGGTCAATCTCCAAATATCGTCTTGGCAATATACTTTCCAAGATGATATCATCTTAACAAGGTTCAATTACACTCATAACGTCTTGGAGGTATTCAACAGATATTTGGAAGCACTTGATTGAAGGAAGAATTTGCCTAAGACATTTATTGTCGAGGTGATCTCAAATGTCGTCGAGGTTACGTGAAATATTGTCGAGGAACCAACATGACATTTCATAAGTATAAAAGGCAGATTCGACCCGATAGGCTTATCATTCGGTTAGAAGGCAGAAAAAATCAAATATTGTCTTGAAGACTATAAAGAGATATCAAGTCGATTTGTTCAGAAGATCCAAATAGAATACTAAAGCAGTTGAATATCATCTTATAAACCACAAAGGGTCATAAAGACGATTCGTGCAGAAGATTCGATTAAAAGGCTGAAGCAGTCATATATCAAATTATAGACTACAAAGAGTCATCAAGATGATTCGTGCAGAAGATTCAACTAGAAGGCTGAAGCAATCAAATATCATCTTGTAAACCACAAAGAGTCATCATGACGATTAGTGTAGAAGATTTGACTAGAAGACTGAAGTACTGAAATATCATCTTGTAGACTACCAAAGTCACCAAGACGATTCGTGCAGAAGGTTTGAACTAAAGTTATGCAGAGTTCAAATTTGACCAGAAGAACTACATTGGACTAGTCATCAGAAAGATTCAACCAGACATCTAGTCGAATTGCGGAAAGGCCTGAATTCAAATTAAAGCATGATTTTGATATTACGTCATTTACTGCCACCGCAGATTGGGCCAATCAGAGCTGAGCCTTATGGAAAGCTGATTTCTGACATAAAGGCCGTCCGAGGAAATGTCCGTTATTAAATGTCCCTATAAAAGAGAGGAGACGGATTTCAACAAACCCTAATTTTGAGATTCACAATCATTTCCTTAATAATTCTGAAGAAAGAGCTAGCCACCGTCAATGTGTTATTCATTCCAAAGTCAAGTAAAAAGAAGATATTTGTTGAAGCTAATCATTCTATTCTTTTGAAGAAAGGTTCGGTTATCTTGTCGATCACAAGATTCAACATATCATTGCAAGAAGATTTCTAAAGAAGCTATTTCCGGAATAGGCTTCAAGAAGACACAAACAATACAAGCTAAATTCTCTGAGTCTAAAACATCTTTGTGAAACTTTATTTTACATATTCTTCTGTAGGATTTCTGAGAAAATCTGGATGTAGGGTCTTTCAGACCTGAGTGTAGGATCCTTGTTAAGGATCTAAGGTAGGGAGCTTTGCATAGTTACTGAGGTAGGATTCAAGATTGAATATGAGTTGTAGGAGTGGAACACTCTGAGCTGTAGGATCCAGTGACTAGATCTATGGTAGGGAATCATCAGTTATTCCCGAGCTGTAGGTGTCTTGGACTCTGAGTTGTAAGATCTTATAGATTTGAGTATTTGGAGGAGTTGGCCGAGTCTAGCACATTGTTAGATAGGTGGATGGGGAAAGTGAAGTACCCATACTGGGGAACCACTATAAATATCTGTGCAATATATGATGTGATTACTTTTTCTGTGATGATTTGCTAGAATAATTGTAGTAATCGTACAAAACTCAAACACCTATTTACCCCCTCTAGGTGATTAGACATCCCTAAACTTACAACTTATTCTTCATGGATGAAGAATATCAAGGAGAAAGAAGAAGAGTGAGTGAAACAATCTGTATATCAAATTGTCATATCGTTTTATATTCTTCTGCTTATTGCTTTTCAAATTACCATTTTTTGAAGATATTTAAAAATATTTCCCTTTGTCTTCTTCTGAATAATTAATGTTGACGGTTTCCTCAAATCAAGTTCCAAAAAATGGAAAGTCAATACTTCCTTGAAATAGATTATGATGGATACATGATATCTTTTCTGATGACGTTCCTTTCTTGGAACCTGCTATAACGGTCAGAAAATAACTTTCCAGATGGTGTCAAGAGAATCTTGACTTTTGAACGAGTTTGACGCATCTCTGAGAAGTAGAGAAGAATTCAGAGCAACTTGGATTACTGATAGTTGTGACTCTGAGTTGTTGGAGGAAGAGAAGAATTCAGAGTGACTTTGAGAGGATGCTTCGATTACTCTGATGTTGCGTTAAATACCTTTCAACGCTACTGTGAAAGTCTTTGGCTTAGAATTTTGCTAATGACTTTCTATCTTTCTAAGGACTCAATCCAACAGAACTAGACATACTCTTTTCTATATATTATTAAGACTCATCCTAAAATCACTTTACTCTAATCTATTTTATCAAATCAGAGATTTTTCCCAATAATCCCCCATATTTGATAGAACAAATTTCACAGAAAATCTAAGTAATTAAAAAAATGTCAATACAGAAAGTGATAAACAAACACAGTCCAGTAATCCATTCACATGTATAAAATAGAAATAGATAAAGGAAATAGGTAAGACTAAGTCATCAAAGTTTGAGAGTTATTAGAGAAATAATACCATACAGAGTTTTTACTGATGTTTCTTCAAAAATAATTTCAGAAGACCAATAAGCTTGTCTTGAGTTTTCTTTATATAATCAAAGTGCATTGTCCTGGCCCAAGTGGGATGCTCCTCAATATCTTTCTTAATTTATATAATTTTCTCAAGTTCTTCTTCAGTAGTTGGAGACACATTCTTTAGTGTATATCCTTTGCTGATCACCACAATTTCCATATCATTGATTGCTTCAAATTCATGTCGTAGAGGAATAGGCTTTAAATAATCTGGGACTACAGTTGGAGGTGGAGGAGAAGAAGGCATCACATTAGCTTATGCATGATCTGAGGATCTAATGAATATGAATGGTGGAGGAGGAGGTTTTGGTTTCCCTGGAATGTCAGGGGTAGGCTTCACATATGGTACATGTACCCTTTCATCACAGCCTAGCACAAGATGAAAAGGTCTTTTGGAAGTCTCTAGGATTTATGCAGCAAGATGGATAGATGTATATTCCTTTAGGTCAAACATCCCCTTTGGGATATTAATAGCCTCATGGACTAGTTTCTCCTTTGTGCTCTTTGTACTTTCAATGAACCTTTATCTTCTTTTTTTATCAAGTTGTTGATTTTCTTCCCATTCTCTTTCAGCATATTTTATGCCTTGTTCACATATAGCTTCCCAATCAGGATCCTTTCTGGGTGACGAGGTAGACGCAAGAATATCCTTGGGGATATCATAATTGGGAGTTAGAGCTAAATATGACCTCATAAGCTTATGCTCCTTCCTTTACTTCTTCGTAAATCTCTCCCATATTGGCCTAGTATTATGTGGCCTCTTTCTTTGGTAAGTTTGATCGCCCTTCTTACCAATTGGGGTAGGAAGAAGACCAGCATAAGGAACAACCTTAGAGAATCTCTCAGCAATATCTGCTCTTTGAAATATAGTAATTTTCTCAGGTGTACCTTCAGACATAGTAGTTTCAACAGTAGATTGAGATTCAGGAATAATAGGAGCATCCCAAATGTGCAGAAAGGTAGATTCTGTTAGAAGTTTTGCTTATATTTTCAAAATATATATCTAATTATTTTCTTTAGAAATAAAATAAAATATTTAAAAGAATTTTCCGTTATGAAAAATAACTATTTAGAAAAACTATGAAATAAAATGCTATAAAATATAAAGTTAGAAATCGAGCTTGGGTAAGGTGTGTGATCACTGCCCTAAAGAAGTTGCATCACCCTCATGCAGAGCTTACAACCGAAGCTCACTTCTCCAAGGTACAACACCCGGCTAGATCCCGAAACTCCGATGTGCGCGGACACCGAAGAAGCACAGAGCACCCGAACTTCCACTGGATGAAGCAAACGTAGAATCACAATATAATAGTATCGAAAATATGAGAGCACAAGGAAAAAGATTAGAGAGAGATTGTGTATATATCTCATATTTTAGAGAGCTATTTATAGGCTTAAAATATATCTCATAAGATACTAAAATATTAAATGAATTAAATTATGATAATTAATAATAAATATTAATTTTTATAACATCAAATGTTTCATTCTTTATATAATTAATGTACAATATATTTACTATATATTATAGTTAACTTATATCACTATAACATTTTTGGCTTTTAACAACACTTTATTCGGCAACATTCAAAAAATGTTGTCTAAACATTGAATAGAGAACAGTTTATAAATGTTGCCATTAAGTAGTAGTTTTAGGCAACATTTGTGACGCAACATGCGATAAATGTTCTCTTATCAATTATTGGGAACAATTTCGAAATGTTGTTTTTGTCGTCGCAGTTTAAGCAACAATTGTGCGGTGTTACCTTTTAAAATAATATTTTGCAATACATTAAAAATGTTCTTCTAGCTTTCTATGACTATCGGCACACCCAAAATAGTTATTCACAAACCATAATGTTATAATTAAACTTATAGTCAATCTCGGGTCTCTAAATAGCCAAATCGGCAAATTTTCACGAATTCTTATTGTACTACATGAAGAATCATCTATAATCATGCTTTGTTTGCGGTGTTTTAGAAAGCGTTGCAGTTGAATATTAATTTTGCGACATTTTCTGTAAAACACAACGAAAGATAATATGTTTTACGTATTAAATCGCAATGAAAAATGTGTTTACGTTTTACTAATGCGGAGAGAGTTAATATTTTTTCCTCGCAACGAAATATATTAAAATTTTACGGCATTTTTACTAAAGCTGAGGGAGTTAATATTTTTTCCCCTCCAAGCGAATTCATTTTGGCGCTTAGACTCCCAGCTTTTATAACTATTCCGCTCAAACCAAGCGTCGATCGTGACCTAGCTTTTTACGATCTCAGTTACGTTTCGCGACTACTGGCAAGCGCTCATCATTTCACAAACCGGCGAGCGCTCATCATTTCCTCGAGCGGCACTGGCGCTGCCGCTGCCTCTCCTCTGAAAGTCGCATACTCGCACAGTCGCACCGCGAGTCTCGCCTATTGTAAGTGATTTTGCCTCTTTTGAAATGTTGTTTTCCCCTTTTCTCGCTCTTGAGATAGCAATCAGAAGTTTCTCTTCTAGAGATCTCAGATATGGACCATCTCATCTGAATTTATAAATTTTACAGTTTTTAGTTTCAGAATTTGAGAATCGAGTGCTATGCTATGATTTTTATGAATCTTGAATTCCAGAATAATTTGCAATTGTTTTAATGAATCTTGAATTTCCAAATTTCAAGTCCCTGTTGTTGTGATATGGAAGCTTGAAAGGTAGCGAGGAGGGTAGCAAGGGTATGCCCCATCTCAGACTTTATAAATGGTATGGTAGGAGGGGTTGGAAGAATAAAGAGATGAATTGGTGCATGCAGTCGTTCATATGTCAACTACCTCCAGGATCTGAAGAGGTAATAAGGAAAGGGTCAAACAAATTGGTTCAAAATTTTGGTGGGGTACATAGTGTTGGAATATTTTTACTATATATTCCTATATTAATATATAAAATGATATATTTTTCGTTTTTTTAAAACTTTAACAGGAACAACAGCATATCTAGATATATGAACAGCAACAATAATAAAATTGCATGAAGGGATGAGAAATAAAGGAGAGAAAATATATAGTTTAGAATCGAGTCTGGGTAAGGCGTGTGATCACTGCCCTAAAGAAGTTGCACCACCCTCCGGCAGGGCTTTCAACCGATGCTCACTCCTCCAAGGTACAACACCCGGCTAGATCCCGAAACTCCGATGTGCGTGGACACCGAAGAAGCACAGAGCACCCGAACAACCACTTGATGAAGCAAACGTAAAGAAAAGTAAGCACGTAGAATATCGTGACAGGAACAGAGAGCACAAGAGCGTATGAGAGCGATCAGCGTGTGATCTTTCTGAGAAGAACGTCAATATATAAAGACAGTAAATCGCCGGAAACGGTATCTTGAAAATGGCAATATTAAAAACCGTAATAAATATTGATGGTTATAGTTGGAAGGATCATAATCGGGAAGATAAACGTTGAATATTTCCAACGTAAATAATGACGAGAAACACGCGTAAAAAGCGGTTAAGAATACGCGTAAAAACGGCAGAACGCGTGAAAGCAAATCGACGTTGTGTCGACATCATATCGACGCTACGTCGAGTTCTATCGACGCAGGACCTATCGACGCAAGCGTCGAGTTCTATCGACGCATGCGTCGAATTCCATTCGACGTCACGCCAACTTCAGCGGCTTTGACGACGCTACGTCGAAATCTATTCGACGCAGCGTTGAATTATAATCGACGCAACTCCGAGTAAAACTCATGAAACTATTTTTAACAAAAAATACAATTCAATTCAATTATTCCCCAAATCCCAAATCCCAAATCCCAAATCCCAAATCCCAAATCCGGATCCGGTGCGGTGCGTGCGCGCGCGCGCGTGTGGTTCATAGTTTCTCCTTATGTTCTTTTGAACATATAAGAAGGTGTGAAATCATATATAAACTCTTTGGCTAGAGAGCTAATAAGCAAGGTGAGACTAAAGGTTCATCCTTTCATTCATGAAAGGTTCCCTCCAAATATTTGGATTCCCTCCAAGTTTGGTTTTGAATTTTTCCATCATAATGAGGAGCCCAAACACCAAACACCATTAGCTCCAATCAAAAAATTTAATTTATAATATTTTATAATTAAAATTTCTAACACATAGTGTGCGTACTCATGTATATCCTTTATCCATCTTGGGCTCACCAGCTTCCCGTCATGATTCATCCCCAGTCAATTAGTGAACCTGATACATCAAGAAAAGTCTTTTGAATTCCAACACAAATGGACCAATATTTGCTCTGATGTTAATTGTAAGGTATTCGATGAGTAAAATTATACAATTATTATGTATCATTTGCATACGCTTTAAGCTCTAATTTGATACCCTTATATTATAATTCACATGTTATTTAATGTAAATTGTGTTCACATTATAGTTGAGCAGAAGTATAATAAAATGCATGATATATATATTAACGTTTATATATATATATATATATATATATTTATACATAGAAATATAATTTTATAACTTATGAACGTTTATGTAAACGTTCTGAATAATTATTAATAATAAAAGTATAAAAAACATTATTTGATAATATTAATATTAAAGTTAATTTTATATATAAACATTTATTTATATGTATATATAAATAATAAAAGTTTTCTATTATATTATATATATTATATTATAATATTAATAACATAAAACAAATAACATTAAGAATATTGTTACACAATAAAATTGTAGTTAAATAATATTATCTGTAAATATAGAATTAACATAAGTACATTTGAGCTTTTTTTCATGAGGAGATTAAAAAATTACAACAACCCCCCATAAAAGTAATGTACCGAATAATATTAAATAAATAAATAAATATTTACGTAAATATTTGCTTCATCCAGTTGTATCTAATGCAATGAGTATAGGTGAAATGATTATACCTTGAACCTATACTTAGTACTTATCGTCTCTATTGAAGAACATAATATGCTAGAAGACTTGAATTATATTCTTTTGACAAATAGATAAAATAAGCACACATTAGATTGATCTTTCTTTGGGTTATGACGGTGGGCGCTTTAATGGTCACGCGCATCCCTTGATTTTCATGGAAGTTATTAGGGCTCAGCCCGAATCCCAAAGTCGCAGCCTCACGACTACCCCCACATAAGTGGTGCCTCAAGAGATATTCGCAACACATCTCGCAAAATTATGCCTTTGGCAACCACAACCTATACCGTTACGTGGAGCACTTTTCACCATATGAATGAGGAGAGAAAGATACATCTATCTTCTCTAATTTATGCTCCTCACTTGGCTACATCAATAGTTTCGTTTCTACCACATTGAACCTAATTCATGGGATCTCAATCACATAGGTTGGATATCCCCCATTGGTAGCAAAATTATGTGGGCTTAAGCCTCATTCCACTCAATGATTTTTTATCTCATTTTGGGACAAACCCTTTGTGAGATTATCAACCAGATTTAATTCTGACTCTGCATATTTTATGATATCACATTCTTTCGTCTTTGCTTCGCGGACTTGTACCTGAATCTCATAAATTTACTCATTTTTGAATTAGATATATCAGAATCAATTAAAACAATCAATAAGCAAGAGAATTGACAAGTAAATGTGAAGTATGTCTATACTTGAATGTTAATATGTGATCTTTTGTTTTATTTTTATGGTATGCCGTATCACGTGGTTCTAAAATAATATTATTAGAAATTTCATTTACTTGATAATTAGTAATGAAAAATGCATTTGCACTATAATTAGCGGAGACATAATTAATAAAAATAAAATTGATCATTTTAAGACCTATCAATTTTAGTTTGAGAATAAAGACTTTAGATCAGTACCCCCGCACTTTAAAAATCCGAAAGATTGATTTTCTAGACTAAATTTTTTTTTCCGGTGAAACTCATTTGATTTTCAACTTCTGCTTTGTTTTTTTTAATATAAATAATTTTTTAATAAATAAACGTAAAAAGTTTTTTTTTTGAAGTAATCTGTGAATGTTACAATATTTATTCCCATCTCTATCAGTTTGATGATTTGAGTCACACACATTAGAATAAATAAAATACAATGGTGTATATGTTTTTCCATTTTCTTAAAATGTTTTCTTGCAAATTAAAGTGTGAAAGTGCACAGTTAGCCTCACTAGAATTCTCTAGGGGGGGTGAATAGAGATTTAAAAATATTTTGTGCAAAGTTAATAAAAATATATATATATATGTGTAATATTCACAGATTTAAGCTTCCCACACACCAACAAGAATTAAGCAAATAAATAAAGAAATAGCAAAAAGAAAATCACAACACAACACAAAGAAATATAGTGGTTCACCAAACTTTGGGTAGTCCACTCTTCTACCCCCTTGGTAGGAATTCACTATCTTGCACTGAGTCTTTTGATAAGGAGACTCTTAGAACCAGCCTGAGTCTTTTGATAAGGAGACTCTTAGAACCACAACAACTGAATTTTTTGAAGAGAGATTCTAAAAACTCTTTTACACAATTTGAAAATCAAATAAGAGTAAGAAGAAGAAGTAGAAGAAGAACAATTGAAGCAAGAAAGAATCTTCTTCCTAGCAAGAAGATTAGAAGTACAAGTATAGTGAATGAAATCTCTCTTCTATAGTGAGAAGGAGATTGTAGGCCTTTTTCTCTTTCAGTGAGAGCTCTCAGAAATGGCAGCAGTATGGCTTTAGAGGGAGAAGAAGAAGGCTTTTTCTTTGCTGCAACACTCTTTCACTTTTCTCAGCTTTCTCACTTTTCACTTGGGAGCTTTTTCTCTTTTTCAAATGGATGGAGTAGATCACTTGTTCTTTTTCTTTGCCGACCTCCTTATGTATTTATAGCTCTGTTTATTCAAAATATTGCTATAGGAGAATAATCAATTAGCAGTCAGAGAAATAGTAAGAGTGAAAAGTTTCCATAATCATTATATCTGTAGAAGGAAAGAGATCATTCTATTTTCAAATAATGTCCATAATAATCTTAATCAAATTAGCCAAGAATCATTTAGAAGGAAAGATTGATTCAGAACGACTAGAAAAGAATAATATAATTCCATAAAATTCAGATCTATAGAAAGATAGAAAGAGATCTGGCGTGTTATTGAATCTATCACAGAAATCGACGTGCGTCGATTACTATTCAACGTAAGCGTCAATTTCAGCCTGGCTAGACGTCGAGAAGAAAATATGGAAGGAGCGTCGACAGCGGTGCGTCGACTTTACTGGGTGCGTCGACTAGAAATCAGAGGTACGTCGATTAAGGTTACATCGAAATCTGTTTAGAGTTACTTCGACTCATTTTGAGAGATACGTCGACTATACTTCGACGTTGCGTCGATTACTATTCGACGCATATTTACTTAAACTAATTATCTCACTCATTTTCTACTCATTTCTAGGTGTTAAGATAAATCATTTCCCCAACAATCTCCCCCTATTTGTCTTAACCCTATTCATAGAGAAATTTTATCAGCTTGTAATCAACACATCAAAGCATATTTATAGAAAAGAGATATATTAGGTAATCAGAAGATAATGGAAAAAGAAATCATATAACAGACTTTTTGTACAGATCAAACAGTACTTAAGTATTAAAAATAGAGCTCTGCTCAAAATTGTTCAACATATCATTCAGGAGGAGTAGGAGTTTTTCTCTTCCTAGAGAATACTAAAGGGAGATCAGGTCTTTTTATAGAGGTGAGTTGTTCCTTCTCAGTAGCAAGATGTTCATTCAGCTCCCCCTGAGTCAAAGCAGTTTGCTCCCCCTTAGATAGAACTTCCTTTATACTTTCTTTTTCTGCTTCTTCAGCTTCTTTCTCAGCTCGAGCTTCAGCTATGACAGCATCTGGCTCCCCCTGAGCTTCAGCTTCTTGTTCAACTTCTTTCTCTACTCTACTTTCCTCCCCTTGAAAGAGAGCTACTTATTGTTCAGCCTCTCTTGCTATAGAAAGTACATCTGTTAGCTGTTCTGTAGTATGTAACTCAGGTACTATTTCATTCCCAGTGGTCTTAGGCAGAGCAAGACTATCAGATTTTGATGTTGGAGAGGATTTGTGTGAGTGAGATTTGTGGCTGGAGAGCTGTTCTTCATCTAACTTCTCCCCCTTCTTAACCTTCTTAGCCAAGGAGGTTAAGAATGATTTAGTAACCTTAGATGAAGACACAGAGGTTTTGAGTAATTGCACAGAGGCATTTACCCCATCCAACTGGGTTTGCATGTGCCTGATAGAGGAGTGAATTTGAAGGTAGTGTCCATCCAGCATTTCTTGAAATCTTTGGGCTGCTGACTGGATACACTGAGTGATGAGAGTTTCAGTGGATGGAGATGGTTCAGGGTGTGTTGGTGAAGGAGATAATGGTGGAGGGGATAAAGGTGGAGAAGTGATTGTTGATATATGAGGTATGTGAGATGATGTAGGTAGAGAGGATGTGATAGTAGAAGGAGGAAGAGGTGGTGATTGAATTGGTATATGTGAAGATGTAGTTAAGGTAGGAGGTGTGAGGGTAGTGGAAACTATTGGTATGGATGATGTTGGTAGGGAAGAGATGTCTGTATGTTGAGGAGGAGGTGAAGATGGATGACAGTAGAATTAGGAGGAGTGGGAGTCCTTTCAGGAATGGAACCAGGCTTGGGGATTTGTCTGGTCCATTTTGAGAAGAGGGCTATGGACATCCTTTTTCCGGAGAAATGGGAATTCCTTTTGACCTACATAGGTCAGGGAAGGAGTGAAGGAGTACCTGACTCATGATCCTCATGTAGGCATTCTCTTTGTGAGAATATTTGTGGCATATCATCTTCAGTAAGCAGCTGCCCCAGTTTATCTTCTTTTTCAGCACAAGGGCCCCCATAATGTTTAGTTGCTGCTTGGGCACTGCATCATGGGCAGAGATTTTGCATAGTAGTATTTTTCCTACTATGTCTGCCAAGAGCCTATATTCATCAGAGAAGTCTATTTTCTTCAGGTTGATTGGTCTATCTCTGGAGAATTTCATGGTGATTAATAAGTTTTTGATTTCCTCAGGAGTGAGTTCCACAGGTTCATTACCTGATAAGGGAATGATGATGGAGATTCATTTAGCTATTCTTAGAAAATAATTTGCTTTCCCTTTGATTTGAACAAGGATAGTGTTGGTGTGTACCTGATGGAAGATCAAAGGTATCCCTAAGATGTTTTGCAGAGATTGAGACAGGTATTTCATGGATTGTTCCTGTAATCTCTCCTTGTTCAGATATCTGAACATGATTCATCAACTCAGTGAGTTCTATTTCCATGAGTTTGCATCTTGTTGAAATGAGTTTGTTTAGACCGGATTCAGTGAAAAGAGCTATGATGCTCTTGTAGTTTTCGGCGGCGGCTTGGAAAGAGTCAAGATCAATATCGAAACTAGAGTTGATCTTGGGAGCCATTTTGGTCAGTGAGAGAGAGAGGAAGTGATGGCTGGACTGAAAAGTGAGAAGGATGAGAGATGTAGAGAGTGTGCAGATTTCTAACTGAAGAGTTTATTTAAGTCAGGTGAAACGTCGAGACGAGACACAACTCGAGGTTTATTCGGTACTACAGTAGATGTGACCAAAAATATTTTAGTATTGCCGCTCTTTTTCATGAAGTTGACGTTGCGTCGAGTGGAAGTCGATGTATGCGCCGGTACAGTCTGAATTGAGATGTTAGGGTTTCCTATCGACGATGCGTCGATTTAGAAATCGACGTGACTTTTATTTTGTCTTGAAAATTCTAAATTTTTCTTGAGAGATTATTTCTTCCTAATCCTAAGATTTTCTAAGTCAGCCTTGGACTAATTTTATAGACAATTGGATTGATTGTGCCAACATTGTTTGGCAATATGGCCAGTTTTATTACAGGTATAACACATGATTGTCTTTAGATTATGGGAATTTGAGTTTAGAGAGGGATAGAGATGTTGATTAGGTTAAAAGTTTTGATTAGGATAGAAAATTTGATTAGGATAAAAGTTTTGATTAGGATAGAGATTTTGATCAGGATGAATGGGTCCTGAATGGGGTTTAAGATAGAAAATTTTTGAAGGATAGATATGTCCTGTATTTAAGTTGTTCTGAGTTTTTATGCATCAATATCTATTCGACGTATGTTGAGAGTTGCGTCGATATGTATTCGACACTTTCTCTAGATTGCGTTGATCTGGAATCGATGCATGAAAGTAGTTGCGTCGATTGTAAGTCGACGTAATTTTATTCATGCGTTGATTTGAGGTCGAAGCATCTGAGAGATTGCGTCGAGTAGAATTCGACATACTATCATTCATACGTCGATATGAGGTCGACGCAATTGTGTCTTCACATATTTTATTCTTCCCTTTTTCTGGTTGGAGATTTATTTTTTTATGAATTGTTTCTTTTGGCCTAGTAGCCTTCTTAGGAGGAGTTTGAGAGTCTTCATCTGAATAGTATGATGTTTCATCAAAGTGGTCTATCTCCTTGAAGGTGAAGTCTTCTTCTTTATTCTGTGAGTCTTCTTCTAAGTTTGTTGATTTTATGGGTTTAGTAAATTTAACAGGGCTCATCCAAGCAGGTTTGGTAGATGGTATTGAACTGGTTGAAGGATCAGCCCCTAGCCCCAGATTCTTATGTCTGATTGTTTGTTTTTCAGTGATTTCTTTAAATGTTTGGCTTCTGACTTTTATAGATTCTTCAAAAGCTTTTGCCCGGGAAACCTTATTCTTAAGAAGTTGATTTTCTATTTTAGCACTTTGTATTTCCTTTTCTGTTTTATAGATTTCACACCTTAGTTCATAATTTTTTGAACATGTATCCTCTATTTTTCTCATATTGATTTGTTCTTTTAGATCCTTAATTTCTTGTTTAGCTTTTAGTTGATCTAAACAGAGTCCTTTAAAATCATTTTTGAAATCATCACATAGAAAATCTATTTCATCAAAAATGCTTACCTCATTCTTATCCTCAGATTCCTCTATGAGAATAAGGCTATCTTCTTTTTCATCTTAAGAAGAGATGTTTCCTTCTGAACCTGTTTCACTCCATGGTTCAACAACACATTCTTTTTCTGAGCTTCCAAGAGCCATTAAGCATAGGTCTTCTTGCTTAGACTCTTCATTATCACTTTTAGATGAGGTGCTGTCTTCAGAGTCTGTTTCACTCCAAGCTTCTGCAATGAAGCCTCTTTCTTTCTTCTTCTCCTTCCTCTTGAGATCTTTCTTTTTCAGATCTTTCTTTTTCTCAGCATTTTCTGGACATTCTGGAGCAATATGTCCAGTTTTCCTGCAGGAGTAACAAATAATTTCTTTAGTAGGAGTCTTATCATACCTTGGTTTTGACTCTCTCCTTCTAGACCCATCTTTCCTGACCCATTTCTTGAATCTTCTGGCCAGGAGGCTGAATAATTCTTCTTCAGTAACAGGGGTTTCCTCTTCTGTTGCTTTTAATGCAATGTTTCTATCTCTTGAGGAGGTTGGAGTGTTTTCCCTTCTTTCCTTCTCTTCTCTGGTTTTCAGTAGTTGCTCATAGGATTTGAGTTTTCCTAAGAGGGAATCTGTTGAGATTTCCTTTTGTCCTCTAGTATCTCTTATTGCCCATATTCTTGAGTCCCATGAGCTTGGGAGACTCATTAATAATTTGTCATTTATCTCTGTGAGAGAGATCTCTCTATCCAAGCTCCTTAATTGATTGATGATCAGACTGAATCTGTCATACGTCTCAGATATGCTTTCTTCATGCTTCTTTTGAAAGTTCTCATATTGGGAGATCAATAGAGTCTTTCTATCTTTCCTTTCATCAGCACTTCTTTCTACTATCTTTGTAAGAGCCTCCCAGATTTCTTTGGCTGATTCACAGTCAACAACCTTTTGAAAGATTTCATCTGAGAGGGTTGAGACAAGAATGTTCACAGCTTTTGCATCACTTGTTCCTGCCTTCTTCTCATCAACTGTCCACTCAGCCCTTGGGACAAGTGTTTGAGTCACTTTACCACTTGAGTCCTTTCTATAGGGCTTGGGAGGACCTGTCAAAATAATATTAAACAATTCTTCATCAATAGAATTCATATAGATCCTAATTCTTGTTTTCCAAAGTGCAAACTTTTCAAGGTTGCAAATTGGTGGTCTGGTGGAAGCATAATCTTTGATTTGTGCTATAAAAAAGTTTTAGAAATATATATATATGAGGTAGGATCTTTTTGATCAAGGAGTTACCCCTTTTTGATCAACCTCGCTTTGATACCAATTGAAAGTGCACAGTTAGCCTCACTAGAATTCTCTAGAGGGGGGGGGGGGTGAATAGAGATTTAAAAATATTTTGTGCAAAGTTAATAAATATATATATATATGTGTGTAATATTCACAGATTTAAGCTTCTCACACACCAACAAGAATTAAGCAAATAAATAAAGAAATAGCAAAAAGAAAATCACAGCACAACACAAAGAAATATAGTGGTTCCCCAAACTTTGGGTAGTCCACTCTTCTACCCCCTTGGTAGGAATTCACTATCTTGCACTGAGTCTTTTGATAAGGAGACTCTTAGAACCATCCTGAGTCTTTTGATAAGGAGACTCTTAGAACCACAACAACTGAATTTTTTGAAGAGAGATTCTAAAAACTCTTTTACACAATTTGAAAATCAAATAAGAGTAAGAAGAAGAAGTAGAAGAAGAACAATTGAAGCAAGAAAGAATCTTCTTCCTAGCAAGAAGATTAGAAGCACAAGTATAGTGAATGAAATCTCTCTTCTATAGTGAGAAGGAGATTGTAGGCCTTTTTCTCTTTCAGTGAGAGCTCTCAGAAATGGCAGCAGTATGGATTTAGAGGGAGAAGAAGAAGGCTTTTTCTTTGCTGCAGTACTCTTTCACTTTTCTCAGCTTTCTCACTTTTCACTTGGGAGCTTTTCCTCCTTTTCAAATGGATGGAGTGGATCACTTGTTCTTTTTCTTTGCCGACCTCCTTGTGTATTTATAGCTCTGTTTATTCAAAATATTGTTATAGGAGAATAATCAATTAGCAGTCAGAGAAATATTAAGAGTGAAAAGTTTCCATAATCATTATATCTGTAGAAGGAAAGAGATCATTCTATTTTCAAATAATGTACCCATAATAATCTTAATCAAATTAGCCAAGAATCATTTAGAAGGAAAAATTGATTCAGAACGGCTAGAAAAGAATAATATAATTCCATAAAATTCAGATCTACAGAAAGATAGAAAGAGATCTGGCGTGTTATTGAATCTGTCACAGAAATCGACGTGCGTCGATTACTATTCGACGTAAGCGTCGATTTCAGCCTGGCTAGACGTCGAGAAGAAAATATGGAAGGAGCGTCGACAGCGGTTCGTCAACTTTACTAGGTGCGTCGACTAGAAATCAGAGGTACGTCGATTAAGGTTACATCGAAATCTGTTTAGAGTTACTTCGACTCATTTTGAGAGATACGTCGACTATACTTCGACGTTGCGTCAATTACTATTCGACGGACATTTACTTAAACTAATTATCTCACTCATTTTCTACTCATTTCTAGGGGTTATAATAAATCATTTCCCCAACAGAGTGGATACAAATTTTGTATTTAATATTAGATAAAATATTTTTCTTAGGTAATAGATCTAATTTTATCATTTTTCATTGATTCGAAATTTATATGTCCTACTCTAAAATGTCACATATTGCTATGTATCAAAGTAGTAGAACTAATTTGATTTATTACAAAATCCATAATATTTAATTAAAAAAAACGATTAGAGATATATCACTTTTCAATATAAATATTAATAATATTTAATATTATTATTTATGATATAAACATTTATATTGTTTATGAGAAAATAAATGTTTATATTATATTAATAATATCATTTATCATATAATCCACTATTTTATAAACATTTGCATTTACAAAGTTTATGATATTATACAATCCAAATGTTTATAAGAATATAATATAGTTATGTTATTTAAATATTAATAACCTTATATTATAATAATTATTATATTATAATAAATATGTTATTTATATTATAATTAATAATAATTATATTAGTTAAAGAAACCTATAATATGTAAATTCTCATATCATAATAACATTAACAAATATATATATTGATGTTAACTATATATTGTGCATAATTAAATATTAAATCAATTACATTAATATTAAATATAATATTTATTATAAAATTATCATGCACTTGTAAACATGTATACTTAATAAATATTCAAATATTTATTTATTTATTATTTTTAGATTTCCCAAAGAATACCCTATGACAGACTCTCACTGGTACTAGGCGGTTTGTGGGATGATAGCCCAACACGATCCTCTCGCAAGAGATTAGGATGTGGAAATCAACTTCTTTAGATTGTTAGAAATTTTGCTTATATTTTCAAAATGTATATCTAATTATTTTTCCTTTAGAAATAAAAATAATAAAATAAAATATTTATAAGAATTTTCCGTTATGAAAAATAACTATTTAGAAAAACTATGAAATAAAATGCTATAAAATATAAAGTTAGAAATCGAGCCTGGGTAAGGCGTGTGATCACTGCCCTAAAGAAGTTGCACCACCATGTGGCAGGGCTTACAACCGATGCTCACTTCTCCAAGTTACAACACCCGGCTAAATCCCGAAACTCCGATGTGTGCGGACACCGAAGAACAAACGTAAAATCGCAATATAATAGTATCGAAAATATGAGAGCATAAGGAAGAAGATAAGAGAGGGATTGTGTATATATCTCATATTTTAGAGAGCTATTTATAGACTTAAAATCTATCTCATAAGATACTAAAATATTAAATGAATTAAATTATGATAATTAATAATAAATATTAATTATGTATTAATTAGTATTATTTATTTTTATAACATCAAATGTTTCATTCTTTATATAATTAATGTATAATATATTTACTATATATTATAGTTAACTTATATATATTAACGTTTATATATATATATATATTGATAGGAATTCATACATAGGCTCTCATCTATAAAAGGATGACCGGGTGTCGGTTACTCACACAACCCACTCCCCCACTAAGGTAGTGGGGGTGAGTGGTAAAACAAACCAAACCCGCCATTTCCACTGTCAGCCGCCAGTGCGAGAATGCGCGTGAAGGGAGCCGTGCATATCCGTACACGCGCCAGCACCGCGCACAGCCATGACGCGCGCGGTAGCGCCACCCACCCACTCACCCCTCCCCCCCCCCCCCCCCCCCCCCCCCCCCCCCGCCTATAGGGGGGTAGCCACACCCCACGAGGGGTGCGGCCAACCGCACCCTCTAAGTGGGGTGCGACCAAGCTGCACCCCATGGGGGGTGCGACCAAACTGCACCCCCCAAGCGGGGTGTGGCCAAGCTGCACTCCATGGGGGGAGCGGGCAAGCCGCACCCCCATGTGGGGTGCGGCCAAGCTGCACCGCCCTTGTGGGGTGCGACCGAAGGCGCCTTCCCCCCGCCCCCGTCGGGAACAGGCGGAGTCCCAGTTCCCCCTTTGGGGCGCGACTTCTCATTTCTCTGTTCGTCGCAGGATGCCCCCGCGCTCGTTGCGTGCTCAGAATGCCTCTCCATTCGCTCAGAACGATCCCAAGTTCGCTGCGTGCTCAGAACACTCCCGAGTTCGTTGCGCGCTCAGAACGATTCCCCGCACACTCAGAGCGTTTCCACATTCTGAACGCACTCAGAACGTTCCTAAATTCTGAGCAAGTGCGCAATTAACATTTCTAAATTTCTCAGATTGCAGGACTCGCTTGTCGCCTTTTCACCTTCAACGAAGCTGCCCAAACTGCCCGAACTGCTCGAAGGGAGAGACGGTCATTTATGAAAAATTGTGATCCATGTGCTCCGAATCGGCACACGTGATTCGCCCGTCGGGTGGTTACGGTGGTTACGATGGCAAAATTACCGGGCTGCCCCCGACCAAAGCTATAAAAGGAGCCCAGAGCCTTCATTTGGGGGAACCTTGCTTTCGGCGCCCGGGAGAGCTCTTTTGAAGATTTCTTCGGAATTCTCCTTCGGCGCTTGAAGATCTCCTTCGTGGACTTGAAGATCTCCTTCGTGAACTTGAAGATTTCCTTTCTCCTGAAAGGCGACTCAGCATTCTCACTTTTGTTCTTTCGAGCATTCTCACTTTTGTTCCCCACCGTTCTCAGAAGGAAAAAGACTTAGTTTTCTGAGAGGTGATCTGTCACTTTCGGAACTCTCTCTCTCTCTCTCTCTATAATTGTAACGAGCGATGGTCTGTCGCGCTCAAATTCTAAGTACCTGACTGTAACCCCTAAGAAGATAGTGAAGTTTGGTCGGCACAGCTCCGGCCGCATGATTTTTTACCCTTTCTGGGTTTTCCACGTTAAAAAGTCCCAGTGTACTCAACGAATTTCAAATTGACTGTTAGCGTGCTTGGCTCGCTTCAGAGCTGAGACGGTTCAAGTCGACCGGTCTACCAAGAAAACCCAAGCGACCCGCAACATATATATATATACATAGATATATATAAGTACTGTTGAATCCGAAATTGCACCTCTGAAGGAAATCGGAGGCTGCGGGCTGTCAGTTACTTTTTAGTTAGAGAGAATGAGACCGCTGGCAGCGGTCAAGGCCAGACTTCGCCCGTCATGGCGAATGCCACTCCTGTGACGGGCTTTCTTTTGATTGAAATGAAGAGGTTACAGCGGGTTACAGATGCAGGAAAGCAGAAGCCGGTCGGTCAGACATGTCGCAAGACGGGAAACTCGAGACCGCAGCTCAAACAAGCGAGCTCCTGGATTCGAGTGTGCGTGTCTTGGGAATGTCGCTGCCCCCTATTTATAGGCTTGGGGGCTTGCCCGAACGGGCAGGGATAAAATAACCGCCTGCCCGGGTACAGGAGAATTGGGCAGGCGGTTACGGGATACAGAAAGGAGAAAAGAAAGAAGCCGCGCGGCTTGGCGGCTTGCGCTCCCGATCTGTCTTAGCCAGGGGCTGAAGATACTGCGATCAAGGAGATGATACAACCTGGGCGGTCTCCGTCTTGAGACCGCGGCTTGCCTTCTGTACTTGAGCCTTGATAGTCTTCATAGTGCAACCCGGGCGGTCTCCATCTTGAGACCGCGGCTTGCCTTCTGGACTTGGGCCTTGGTAGTCTTCATGGCGCGACCCGGGCGGTCTCCGTCTTGAGAACGCGGCTTGCCTTCTGGACTTGGGCCTTGGTAGTCTTCATGGCGCAACCCGGGAGGTCTCCGACTTGAGACCGCGGCTTGCCTTCTGGACTTGAGTCTTGGTGATCTTCAAACCTTGGAGGCGATCTGAATTCTATCAGACCGCCCGGTTTGTGTTAGTTGGTGCTGATGGACCTTGTTGAATCTGAACCGGGCGACTTGTATCCTTAGACCGCCCGGTCTGTGAGAAAGGCTACTCGGAGGCAGTCTTCTGGGTAAACATAATCCCCGCATATTTTCAGATCCCGAAGAGATTTCGAAAATATTAGTTCTAGCCGGGAGACCGCGCCCGCCTTGTACTCAAGCCTATAAAATTTCCTGAGAGCTCTCCACTTTGCATAATTCCTTTGAGATCACGGGATGCTACTCGCTGATTGCGGTCAAGATTTTGCAAACCGGCGCCTCATTGATTAAAATGAATTTCCTGGATTCACTCCAAACCCGTGTGGACAAGGGTGGTGACAGAAAAAAGAATGAAGAACGAAAAGAAAAGGACGCCCGGAAGAGGAAGAAGGGTCATCGATCTGAGAAGACCGGGCGGTCTACTAAGGTGGAAACTTCTGCTCTTAAGAACACTGGTGGAGAGAAGACTGCAGAGGATAAAGCAGAGGAGAAAAAAGTCGCCGAGGAGTTGACGGCCAAAAAAAGGGCTGCGGAGAAAGAGGCGGCAAAGGCTAAAGCCGCAAATGAAGAGGCGGTAAAAGCTAAAGCCGCAGAGGAAGAGGCGGCAAAAGCTAAAGCCGCAGAGGAAGTGGCGCCGAGAACTAAAGCCGCAGAGGTCACACCGTCTGAGGAGAAGACCGCAAAGAAGAAGTCGGTGGAACTCAGCGCGGACCATTCTACCCCTTCCTTTGACATGGAGTTCACTCTGTCGGGGACTCCCCATATAAAGTTGAATGTCGAAGAAGAAGGGGAAGTCGTCTCCTCGAAGCCGGACGGGTTGTCCACCTCGCCGGTGGTGATCCTTGAGGATGATTCCAGCCCTTCCAAGCAGGTCAACCCGGAATCGGGGAAGAAGAAGAGAAAAAGGGCCTATTCGGCGGCGGAGCGAGTTGCCAGGAAGCTCCAGAGATTGAAGGCCAAGAACAAAGCCTTTAAGAAACCAACATCGGCCTGTCTTCAGAGCAACCCGCGCATGAAGGAGGAGGCCGACGATCCAGCCACCCCCCTGTCAAGTCGGATGGTCTTACTCCGGATTCCGCAAATAGCGTGTCGATTGGCGGCATTCTCAGGGGAATGGATGATTTCCTGAAGCAAGACAAGTTACTCGACAGTCCTGCGACTTCGAGCCAAGTTATCCCCCCTGGCGAGGATGCGGATGATCCCGAAAAATCCGCGCAAAAATAAAACGACCCGGCAATGACCGGGCTGTGTTTGATGAGGATGAAGGCGGAGAAGATACGGGCTCTGGGCAAGTCACAACTGCCCGACCCTTTCGCCCCAGGTAAGCGCGATGCGGGTTACGAACCTGTCTGCTTCTTCGTTCCGCATTCTCGAAAAAAGCAAAATAACTTGCTGTTGAATCCGCCACGGAGCTTCTTCCTGTACATGACTCAAGCCTTAGCCATTAGACAAAAGAATAGTGAAAGAATCTGGCGAGAACAACGCCGGAGAATGGACCCGGAATAGTCGAAGCGGCCTGTTCATTCAGGCATTAATCTTATAATCCTTTCGTTGTGATATTCGCCTTTGGCTGTGCTAACCGTATCTTTTATTTGTAGACAAGCCGGAAGATAGAGTAAAGCCGGGCGATCTCGTGTCAAGCATTCCCCCACTTTCCTCTCAAGTTCCAGTCCTTGCGTACGGCTTGGATTCCGGGCAGGAAGAGCTGGACAATCTTCAAAGACTTCTTGGTGTTTTAGAAGAAAAGATGAAGGAGGTCGAAGGCCGGGAGGAGGCCGCTCGGACTGCACTGGAGGTCGAGAAGAAGGCGCGACTGGAGAGGGAGAAGGAGCTGGCGACTCAACTGGAAATCGAGAAGAAGGCGCGACTTGATTAAGAAAAGATGCTGGTAGATCAGATTGCCTCCATAACCGCGCAGCTTGATAGGGAAAAGAAAATGGCCTCGAAGTTCGAAGAAGACTGTAAATACTACCAAGAGAAATATCTTTGCTTGACCAGGGAAGTCGGCGGAAGCCGGCGTCCTGTTAATGATGAAAGGGTGAGGATATCAAACCGCCCGGTTACTTGGGCGACCTCGAATCCCCCGCCAATCAGGGCGGCCGATCCTGCTACTGATGAGTCCGTCGCGGCTCCTCCTGCTCGTACGGTTCCCGCTGTACGGGTAGAGCGGGATGCCGCACGACTTCATAGCACGCTTAATCATCTTCATTATCATTGAAGCCAGATATATAGTCTCCTTATTCAAACCGGCGACCATGTCGCACGTCTTCACCGCAAAGATCCCTCTCCAGAGCATCGTCACCCGTGAATGGCTTTTAATTTTGAGAACAATATTTGTAATATTATTTGTTTGTTTCTCGGGGCAGTCTGATGATTGGATCTGTTGGACAATATTTTCTTTTAATGCTTTCTGATATCCATATAATCCGTTCGATTGTGTTTGAATAATCTAGACCTTTGCCTTCATAATCCGAATTGTTATGCAGGTCGTGCGACCTGCGTTAAACGCTTGAGACTTTTTTCTTGTTGAACTTTACTAACATGATGATGCAGTCTGCTGTCCGATCAGCTTATTCTGCTTATCCGCGGTTTTTCCATACAATTTATTTAGTATACAAGGTCCAGACCGAGCAGTTACAAAGTACGTGGTTGCGGTCTGACTTGTCTATGTGCAAACCATTGAATATTCTTGCTATCTGCATTACTCGAACTAGTGTTGATAAATGACTGCGTGGTTTGATTTTATATCCGCGCCATAATTTTACTATTTGCAGATCGCTGACTCTATAAGTAGTAATCATTACGGAGTCTCGTTCACGTTTTCAAAATGGCGCGAGCTAAGAGTAAGTCGAAGCGGTCTGAGAAGGTCCATGCGGTCCGAACTGATGCGGCCTCTGCTTTTCAATCGGCCGATCACAAGGAATGTAGCCTAACCGCCCGACTTCCATCACGTGACGAGCGGATTAACTCCTCGTCTTCCACAAAAATCGTCGTCCCTATTGACCACTTTAAATACGGCTTCAGATTCCCCCCGCCACTTGAGGTTATTACCATTTTTGATCACTATGGGGTTGTGCCCGGACAACTCCCGCCGAACTCCATTGCTTCCATCTATAGTTTCATCTCGTATCTGCGGTCAGAACGGGTCAAGTTCTCAATCACCCTGTTCCAAAAATTCTTTTCCGTACGATCTATTCTGGACGCCAGAACCTCCATCTTCAGGGGGCATATTTATTTCGGATGCCGGGGGATGAAGGTCGTCAGCCTCGCGAACAAGGTGGCGAGTTGGTCTGAAAGACATAATGTTCGAAGGCCCCCTTGGGTTGTTGTAGGTCAACCCGCAGACGAGGAGTGCGGCGGCCTTTCAGTCGATCAAGCTCGGGGAGGCCGAGAAGGAGATCTTCGAATCTCTTGAGAACGAGCGACTTAACGTGAATCACTACATTCCGCTGTTCGCGGAGCAGGCAGACGTCCGCCCTGAGGATAGTAAGTTTTTCTCAACTCGTCACTTTATGACCGCGCGGGCGGCCTTTTTAAACTTTCAGTTTTTGCAGCCGCCACCGTCATTCCACTGAATAAACCGGTCAGTCCGGCCGACCCGGTTCTGACCCAAAGGGAGAAGCGACAGAGGAAGAGCGACCCACAATCATCTGATGAGGAAGGCCCGACTTCCTCTGGTGAGTTTGAGTTACTTCGCTCTTGTAGCAATCCGCGCGACCTGCAGGGCAAGCCGACAGTCCTTTGGCACAAGGATGGGGAGTGTGTGCAAGTATCTACCGCACTCCCATTCTGGGGAAGCGACAAGATTAGCCAACATGCACTAGCGGCTGGAGCTGCTATGTATGGTCGGAAAACTTTGAAGAGGCTGAAGAAGGTTCCTGAAGAAGAGCTCTCCCGAGTAGCCGCACAAGCCAGTGCATGGGGCTTTGCGGCTAACCACTTCATGGCCCTCTCATATAAGCGGCTAACCTCAGCCCACATTTACTTGGAGAAGAAGTCCGCCGATCAAGCTGATGAAATCGCCCGATTGAAGGAGGTCATAGCGGTAAGTTGTTTGACGAATACTTCGGGCTTATTGTTTTCAGGCCGGGCGATCTGACTTTTATTTCTTCTCACAGCATCAATACGATATGGACAACCCGGACTTCCAGGACGAGGTCTTTCCCCATGTTGCCATGGGGATTGACGGTGCCCTAGACCGCCTGAGAGGTCGAGACGGCCTGGCTGAGGGTTTTGAAGATTCAACCTTCTCGGACCTTTATCTTGGCCTGAAGGACAAGCTATTCTTTTTGGTTAAGACATACCAGATAATCATATGCACAATTTGGTTCCTTGTATAGTAGGAGGATATATTGTAGTATTTTACAAACACGTATATCAAGACTTAAATGTATAACATGTTTAGCACTGTCTGAAATTAGTAAATTTTGTATAATACATGCAAACATGTATTTACTTAAACATGCAAATAAACATAAATTCCTAGAATATATATATATATATATATATATTCGAGACGTTCCTTTAGCATAAAATACAACATACGACAGTCAGATGAATAAATTTGAAACCCAACAGTTAATGGAAAATTTTAGTAGGAGGCATGATTGAGACTTTCTCCATCGTGATAGATAGAGGCGCACTATCTTACTCATGGAGCGTAGTAGACCCTATGAGCCTCAAATGCAGGGAGACGTTTCTTCATTTAGAAATTCAAAAGATGCGAGTCTATGTCCGTGAGACACTAGAACCTCTACGTTCATTAGTTGGGACTCGGATCGTTAGAATGCGCGTAAATTGATTCTCAGCATAAGATATTAAGAAGGATAACCAGTAGACACATAAAACTCAGCATACGTCAAAAATTAGAAATGGTAATATAATTAACCATTCCTTTTGGAGCTTGAATAATTATGCATAAGGTGATTAAAAACTAGAACAGACATTTATGTTAAGCATCTTTTTATAGCAAAGCATGTGCGGTATATCATTATGTAAATATTTTTCTTTTGAAGCATAAAAGCTATGTTTTCCTAATAAGCAAGAAATCATGTTCTTTTAGTGTCACTAAGAAGAATAGTCTTTCTTACTCTTCAGTTAGGCTGACCCATTTTTGGGTTTACTTTTACAGGATTCACAGGTGGGGTGTTGCTCCTAGGATGAGCATGCTAGCAGTTCGCTCCTCTTTTATTTTGTTTCCATTCTGCAGTTTGTTCTTTTAGTACTGTTCTGTGATATTGGACACGTATCAGAATTTTCTAATGTTCTTGTATCAGACTATGTTTAATATTACAATTTTTCAAGCATTGTGACTCTTTCAATTTTTAGTGGCTCTGTGAATTCAAAATTTGAGGTACACTTTTACCCTTAGTTTCTCTTACTATTTTTGCTATAAGTACTCTTCTAGCACTTTTTCATTTATGTCTGTTATGTACCATTTTTATTACTGCTACTTAGTTTGCTTCTTATCACGGGGCCCGACCGGACTGCTGATTCGTGGTAAAACTAGGTTGAGGTTTTACAATTGGTATCAGAACCAGGTTTAGGATCCTATGACCCAGAAAAGTTCACAGAGCCTTAGGATTTCAACTGAATCATCGCTTTGACGATAGAGTCATCAAATTTCATCTAGATTAGTTATGCGTTGTATGGAAATATCTTTCTAATAGACCCTTCTTTGTGTCACGTACATCAATAACCCTTTTTCTTCCATCATATAAGCACCGCGTACCAACGAGGCGGGCGAGCCTTCGCGTCAGAATACCACTCCTGAGATAGTCATGGATGACGGTAGTGCACCAGCATCAGCATCAGCAACACCAGCAACATCAGCAGTACCAGAACCTACCGACTTAGCAGCTGTAATTGCCAGGGTCGTGGCCATAGCTCTGTTGGAATTCAGAAACAGACTGCCTGCAGCAGATCCTGCAGGAATCCCTGTACCAGCTATCGGGGACTTAGGAATGGAACGCTATATGAGAAATTTCCGGGACCTCCAGCCCTCCAATTTCAATGGAGAGGAAACACCGATGGAGACCGATGATTGGCTGATAAAGACCCGCGACCTACTCGAAGTGATGCAATGCCCAGAGAACAAGATGGTTCCTCTAGCTGCCTTCCTTCTGAAGGGCGAGACAAATCTGTGGTGGACCAGGCATTTGGCGGACGATATCGCTGGTAAGTAACGTTGTTCAGATTACCCTTTTTTCAGAATACTTTGTCCTTTTAGCGTAATGGTAATATGAGTTTCATTTATGATAGGTCGTACATCAGATATGTTCACGTGGAACAATTTCTCGATGGCGCTAGCTAGCTAGTTTGTGTCCCCATCCGAGCGCCGCAGTCTCTAGGAGAAGTACCTCAGGTTCATTTAGGGGGACAGAACTGTAATAACCTACGAGCGGGAGTTAACTCACTTGTCTCGTTATGCGGGCAATATGCAAGGGATAAGAATGAGAAATGTAGCCGATTCGTGGACGGACTGCGTGACTCGCTGAGGCAGCCATTGATGACGATGGTCAATGTCATTTACAGAGCTTGGTGGACACCATGAGGAAGCTTGAAGCTGATTAGCAGAAGGTGCAAAAGCGTAATATTTTCCATTCGAAGTGGCCTCAGGATGCACCACAGCAGCAGCAGAACTGGAATAGCCAAGGAAAGTGTTGGGAATCCTGCTCACATGATTCCTGATTTGAAGAAGTCAACAAGTTAAGAATACTTCACTTTGTATTTGGCATTCCATCTAGTTCATGCTTGCAGGAATCGACAATATGTCATGTACCTTAGTTATTTTACTATGTGCATATCGTCGAAAAGAACAGGCGATATCGTCGACAATGAGTGCTTGTCGTCGTAATGACGGGCAGAGCAGCAACCGCTGAGACATGGCGAGATCGTCGAACGAAGAATGCCGATCGTCGAACGCTGATACATGGCGAGATCGTCGAACGAAGAATGCCGATCGTCAAACGCTGAGACATTTCGAGATCGTCGAAATGAAGAATGCTGTTCGTCGAACGCAGAGAAGACACAGGACATCGTCGTGTGGAACTCATGTCGTCGAGAGAACATATGATTACGACGACATAATGCTAGAAGGAAGCTCACGACGACACTGTCAGAGAAGGAAGATCGTCGTATATACAGAATCGCCAGGATATCTTGTATCGTCGAGATATCACCATCAGAGGCAGAAGGAAGATCGTGATGACAAAGTCAGAGACAGCTTGCCGTCGTAATGATGCAAATATCTTGAAGACAGAATTCAAATCTTGCGGACGTGATGCCAGCAATTATTGTCGCCGCCTGATTGTCCAATCAACGCGTGCACCTAAGGAATAGAGCTATGAGCGCGTGCTCTTTTGAATTGGGCGTCTGACAGAAATGGACATTGATTGTGACCGTTGAGCAGTGTTCTCTGTTATATAAAAAGGAACAAAGGGTGCCCTAGGAACTCTCTCGAACATAAGAGCGAAAAAGTATCCCGCCGCTACATTTGAACAATCTTTCTGCGGAGAAGAAGAGGGACAAGGAGAGAACAATAGTCAAGTGTTCTCTGAAGGATCAGTCATCTTGATCGACTGATAAGAAGCCGTTTATCATCTGGCTATGAGAAGGGAGTGAAGAAGGAGTCGTGCTGAAAAGATCAGATCTGAAGCATCCTCTTCAACTCAAGAAGTCGATCTCTATCCGGCTAAGAAGTCGATCTCCATCAGGCTAAGTTGCCGATCAACATCAGGCAGAAGAGACAGTTTTCTTTACTTTATTTTCTTGTAAGGCTTGCGAGCCAATTTGTCTAGCTTGAGGGCTGGAGAGCTGTGAGGCTTGAGGGCCAGGGCAGTGGACTTGCGGGTCCAACTTTGTCTAGCTTGAGGGCTGGAGAGCTGCGAGGCTTGAGGGCCGGGGCAGTGCGCTTGCGGGTGCGATCTGTCGAGCTTGCGGGCTCGGGGGCAGTAAGGGTTTGCGGGCCTAGGCTGTTTGCACTTGCGGGTCCGTGTTGTAGGGCTTGAGGGCCTGAGTGTCGAGCATGCGGGCTCGGGGGCAGTAGGGGCTTGCGGGTCTAGGCTGTTGGGACTTGCGGGTCCGAGGTGTAAGGCTTGAGGGCCTGAAGTTTTTGGCGGCGTTTGCTGAGCCTGACACACTGCCGGGTAGGCGCAGAGGGAGAGAGGACTACTCAAGACACCCGGTCTTGAGGAACCTCTATAGATCGTTGTGTGCTTTCTGTGGCTTGCTCTTTATTTTTATTGATTCATTAATCAGAAATCAACAACAGGTTAAAGGGGAAGAATTAAAACAGTAAAACCTATTCACCCCCCCCCCCCCCTCTAGGTAATAAAGTAGACACCGCAATAAACAACAAGTGGTATCAAAGCCAGGTTGTTCAAAGAAATGCTTAACAGCTTGAACAGATCTGCCAGTGGGTGTCTTAGTACCTTAGGCTATGGAATCAAGAATAGCTGAATGCTCCAGGGAGAACTTTGCCCTATGGAAAGTAAGAGTAAGAATATTCATGGAGGCAATAGATCCTAGAATGTTCGGAGTTGTTCAAGAAGGGGCTTATTTCTCTCAGACAGTGTCCAAGAAAATCCTAGACAACTTGGATAAGAAAGCCAAAGACATTATTGCTGGTGCAGTTAATATCTCCACGTTCCAGAGACTGGCTCACTGCATGACAACAAAAGAGATGTGGAACTCTCTAACTGTCCTTATGGAAGGATCTCAAGAAGAGGGTCATCAGAATGAGTTTGGATTGACCGTCTTATCCGCGTCAGAAGAAGAGAGTCATCAGGATGAGCCTAGATTGACCGTCTCATCTGTGTCAGAAGAAGAGAGTCATTAGGATGAGGTTTGTCCCAAGCGCATAAGGGCTCCTCTTTCTACTTCCGACTCAGATTCGGAGACAAGCTCATCCAGCAATGATGACTGGTCAAAATCTTACAACGATCTTCTAGAAGAGGTCAAGACTCTCAAGATGCTGTGCAAGCAGCATGATGCAAAAATCTCCTCTCTTCAAGCAAGAAATCTTGATCTCTCACAGAAAGCAGAAAAGCTAACTCTAGAGAGTGCTGAGTTTTGTCAACTCAAAAAGGAGTTAATAGACAAATTTGGGAAAACTCTGAAGGCACTGATTGAAAGCAAGGAGCTGTGTCGCTCACTCACTAGAGAAGTAGTTCTTCTGAATAAGGACAAAATGCAGCCCAATGTTCTGAAGTTCAATGTCCTGAAGGTCAAGAATGACAGCACCAGAAGGGTGGAGGATAAGCTTGCCACTGAAGTGAAGCCTGTTGCAAGCTCCTTCAAATCCAAGATCATGCCTAGAATCTACAAAGAGCCCCAGAAAGGTGTGAGGAGGCAAAAACATGTTGAGCTCAGAGAAGAGAAGAAATCCTTAAAAAAAACTGACTCTAGAAGGATAACTGTGGTTGACAGCAATAAAAAACATGTCCACCATCAGCACAGTTCACCTTCTTTGCTTCATTCAGTCATTCGCACACAAAGAACCCCTGCTCATACAATCAGACAGAAGGGAAGATACAACAGGTTTGATTGCTGGTGCTGTGGAAAACAGGACACTTTGTCATTGACTGTTGGCACAACTCTAGTGTGCCCAGTACAAAGAATAAACCTTTCGGAGCGGCTGAGGTAAGAATAAGAATTCCTTATTGGGCTAACAAAAACCTAGGACCCAAGTTATCTTGGGTTCCTAAGGGATTTTAAATCTGTTTTGCAGGAAAGTCCACTTAGCCAATCAGCTGCACACAAGGCTAATGGACTATAAGTGATACAGGGTCAACTCTGGACTAAAGAAATCCTAACCCCATGTCAATCCAAGGGGCGTTATCACATCTAGGGGGAGTCACTCACTCAAGAAAATCTCAAGTGGAGGAAAGAAGTCAGAAAGGGGGAGAATGGCATCAATATGCTCAAGACTAAGATGCCCAAGAAGACCTCAAAGATAGGGGGAGCAAAGATGTCAAGAAGAAGGGGGAGACACAAAAGAGGAGGCATCGAATCTAGGGGGAGCCACAAGATTGATGTACTCATATGTTCATCAAAAGATAAGTAAACCCTTCTATGCAAGATTATAATAATTACTGTCAAGTGAAAGTAGTTTTGAATTGAGATTCTGACTTCTTCAAATATGAGGAGATTGTTGGGAATCCTGCTCACATGATTCCTGATTTGAAGAAGTCAACAAGTCAAGAATACTTCACTTTGTATTTGACATTCCATCTAGTTCATGCTTGCAGGAATCGACAATATGTCATGTACCTTAGTTATTTTACTAAGTACATATCGTCGAAAAGAACATGCGATATCGTCGACAATGTGTGCTTATCGTCGTAATGACGGGCAGAGCAGCAGCCGCTGAGACATGGCGAGATCGTCGAACGAAGAATGTCGATCGTCGAACGCTGAGACATGGCGAAATCGTCGAACGAAGAATGTCGATCGTCAAACGCTGATATATGGCGAGATCGTCGAAACGAAGAATGCTGTTCGTCGAACGCAGAGAATACACAGGACATCATCGTGTGGAACTCATGTCGTCGAGAGAACATATGATTACGACGACATAATGCAAGAAGGAAGCTCACGACGACACTGTCAGAGAAGGAAGATCGTCGTATATACAGAATCGCCAGGATATCTTGCATCATCGAGATACCACCATCAGAGGCAGAAGGAAGATCGCGACGACAAAGTCAGAGACAGCTTGCCTTCGTAAGGATGCAAATATCTTGAAGACAGAATTCAAATCTTGCGGACGTGATGTCAGCAATTAATGTTGCCGCCTGATTGTCCAATCAATGCGTGCACCTAAGGAATAGAGCTATGAGCGCGTGCTCTTTTGAATTGGGCGTCTGACAGAAATGGACATTGATTGTGACCATTGAGCAGTGTTCTCTGTTCTATAAAAAGGAACAAAGGGTGCCCTAGGAACTCTCTCGAACATAAGAGCGAAAAAGTATTCCGCCGCTACATTTGAACAATCTTTCTGCGGAGAAGAAGAGGGACAAGGAGAGAACAATAGTCAAGTGTTCTCTAAAGGATCAGTCATCTTCATCGACTGATAAGAAGCCGTTTATCATCCGGCTACGAGAAGGGAGTGAAGAAGGAGTCATGCTGAAAAGATCAGATCTGAAGCATCCTCTTCAACTCAAGAAGTCGATCTCTATCCGGCTAAGAAGCCGATCTCCATCAGGCTAAGTTGCCGATCAACATCAGGCAGAAGAGACAGTTTTCTTTACTGTATTTTCTTGTAAGGCTTGCGAGCCAATTTGTCTAGCTTGAGGGCTAGAGAGTTTTGAGGCTTGAGGGCCAGGGCAGTGGACTTGCGGGTCCGACTTTGTCTAGCTTGAGGGCTGGAGAGTTGCGATGCTTGAGGGCCAGGGCAGTGCGCTTGCGGGTGCGATCTGTCGAGCTTGCGGGCTCGGGGTGTAAGACCCCCCTCCCGCACCAGGAGAGCTCCCGGATCTTATGCCCAGAACCGCCGCCTTACGGTGACACTAACATACAAGTTAGCCACCTCCGCAAGACGCCGATCCTGCCGGCAGGAACGATTAACTAGGCCAACAAGAATAAAAAGAAAATAAATAAACAAGTCCACAATCACACACATCTGTATAAATATATCCAAATGTAAACTGTCCATCAATGAGTACAATAAATGAAAGAGTAAAAGGGCTTATGCCCTGTACATATCCAAAGTAGAACAAAATCTCAATCTCTCACTCTACATCTATGCGGAAGTTAAACAAACTCTCAAATCTTCAAGCACATGTCTTGTAGTAGATGTACTGCGCGGCTTTTGCTCCCCAGATCTTGCCATCATGTCATGTCTGGTCGTGCTGGTGCTCCATCTCCTCGAACTCCTACGGTCACAACCGACCGTTAGTCATAAAGACTAAGCCAATTTTGTCCCCGCCTCCCCCCCGCGACTCCTAGGCACCGAGCGGGAGGAAGAAGCGGAGGACAACAAGGTGGAGTAAACAAAAGCAGGTGACAGGGAAATCTAAGCTAGCAAGTATATATCTTTATTATATAAGGAAACCCTAAAGTAAGCTTGGTGAAACATTTTGTGGTCCATAATACCCTCAACACAAAAACTGCCTCTATAATATCATGTAACCTTTTTCATAATTTCATTCCAATCCAATATAAATTTTATTTAAATAATATAACTTCATTAAAAGCTTCCCCAAATTTCGCCCCCCTCACTCCTCCGCCTAAAACTCCCCCTGCATTCAATGCCCCAACGACTTCCAACACTCATCCACACCGCATGCACCACTGCCGAGCCGAAATAACATCTACGACGCCCACGCCTGCACCTCTGTCGCGCCGAAAGCACATCTGCGACGCCTCCACTGCTCTTACACTGCATCCGGCGCCGAAAGCACATCTGTAATACATTGCTTCCTCCTTGCCAGAGCATCACTTTGTCCATACATCTTCTTCCCCTTCGCAGTGACTCCTCGCCGACACTTCAACCCTCCACAACGACACCTTGGTGGCACGGGGGTACTAATCGACACCTCTCCTCTTTGTTCTCCACGGCTGCTGCTATTTTTTTATTAACTTCTTCCATTTTTTCTCCTTTTCTTCTTCATTTCATATCTACCTCTGATTTACAGCTCTACTTGCTGGCGGTTCCTGCTCTGATATATCGTCGTTGGTCCTGCTCGCCTGCTTCTTCGCTATTCCTGCTCCCCTTATTGGTCACTCCTGTCACCGGAACGATAGTAAGTTTTTCAATTTTGGGTTCTTTCCTGATTTGCTTTTTGCTCTTTTTTTTCTTCTCAGTTTGCATTCCTACTCTCCTTCTTCGAATAATGCATCTTCAATGAAATACTACACCTTTCAATTTTGCATTTTAGAAGTTTAACTCTGTTTTTACACTGCTTCTTCATTGTTAAAATGCACATATGCTATTTGATACAATGCCTAAGAGAAATACATTTTCTAAACGCTGTTCTATTTATACGACTACCCGTGGCATCTCATTTTGAAGGAATTTTACACGCATTTAAGGTAGTTTAATATCCTTTCAGTTGTAGGCTAAGAGATTTTACGTAACTTTCTCGCAAGCTACTGTAGGAACAAAAGTTTAGGTGTGGTTTGAATCTCTCTCTCTAATTAAAATCCTACATTTTCTACCTTATCATTATTTGCCTTGCTGTTGTTTCTAAAAGCTTGCTTCCATCTTCGATTTGGATTCTTAGGCGTCCATGCTTTCTTTATATGTTGCAAAGTCATGGTCTGTAGTTTTATTTTTCTGGGAGGAGTGATGAAGAATGATTCGTGCTATCTGTGATTTCAATTCAAAGTGCTTGATAAAATCCTTAGTGTCTTTTGGATTCTTCTTAAAAAAGCTACTGAAAAGGTGTTATTTTGGTTGTGATCGATTAGTTTATATGTTCTTTCTGTTTGGAGTCGAAGCCGAAAAAAAGATTTTTCAGACAAACAAAAGGGTGCAAAAATTAAGGAAAGTTAGAACTTAAGTTTAGATTGGTTGGGAAGATGAATACAGAAATTAGAGGGATTATAAATTTTGCATGCCTTAATATTCAAGGATCTCACTATGGAAAATTCATGAGGCAAAGACGTAAACTTATGGCGCAGGGCTACATTTGACGATTTCTTTTACATCAACATTGGGTAGGTGTAGATAAGTAGATTCAATGAGGTTGTCATGGGTAGTGGAGGTTGATCTGCCCATGAAAACATTTGTGGGAGCATCATGGCGAGCAGATGCAGGATTGTGGGAATTTGGGAGGGTGTGGTAGATGATATGATCATAACATCAAGAGAGATTTTGTACCCAAGATCCCAAATGATATGCAATAAGTATCTGATGAAATGGATTGTACAACCCCCATATCCATCGATTGAGGCCCAGCATGGAGGGCCGTCGAGACGTGTCGACTAGACCCAAGGGGTCTTAAGACCTTTGGGTATCGCCCGGCGAACCCCCGTAGCTCTCACCAGAGGAGGAGTTAGAGGCGAGAGGGGAGGGGCGGGTGCCCCCCCTCTCGCCCTCGCCAAGTTAGAGGCGAGAGGGGAGGGGCGGGTGCCCCCCTCTCGCCCTCGCCAAGTTAGAGGCAAGAGGGGAGGGGCGGGTGCCCCCCCTCTCGCCCTCGCCAAGTTAGAGGCGAGAGGGGAGGGGCGGGTGCCCCCCCCCTCTCGCCCTCGCCAAGTTAGAGGCGAGAGGGGAGGGGCGGGTGCCCCCCCCTCTCGCCCTCACCAAGTTAGAGGCGAGAGGGGAGGGGCGGGTGCCCCCCTCTCGCCCTCGCCAAGTTAGAGGCGAGAGGGGAGGGGCGGGTGCCCCCCTCTCGCCCTCGCCAAGTTAGAGGCCAGAGGGGAGGGGCGGGTGCCCCCCCTCTCGCCCTCGCCAAGTTAGAGGCGAGAGGGGAGGGGCGGGTGCCCCCCCCTCTCGCCCTCGCCAAGTTAGAGGCGAGAGGGGAGGGGCGGGTGCCCCCCCTCTCGCCCTCGCCAAGTTAGAGGCGAGAGGGGAGGGGCGGGTGCCCCCCTCTCGCCCTCGCCAAGTTAGAGGCGAGGGGGAGGGGCGGGTGCCCCCCCTCTCGCCCTCGCCAAGTTAGAGGCGAGAGGGGAGGGGCGGGTGCCCCCCTCTCGCCCTCGCCAAGTTAGAGGCGAGAGTGGAGGGGCGGGTGCCCCCCTCTCGCCCTCGCCAAGTTAGAGGCGAGAGGGGAGGGGCGGGTGCCCCCCCTCTCGCCCTCGCCAAGTTAGAGGCGAGAGGGGAGGGGCGGGTGCCCCCCCTCTCGCCCTCGCCAAGTTAGAGGCGAGAGGGGAGGGGCGGGTGCCCCCCCTCTCGCCCTCGCCAAGTTGGAGGCGAGAGGGGAGGGGCGGGTGCCCCCCCTCTCGCCCTCGCCTAGCTTGGGGCGAGAGGGGAGGGGCGGGTGCCCCCCCTCTCGCCCTCGCCCAGCTAGGGGCGAGAGGATGAGGGGCAGGTGCCCCCCTCTCGCCCTCGCCCAGTAAGGGAGCTCGCCGAGCCCCGTAAGGTACCCCCTTCGCCCAAGGGAGGGTCCTTTCTCGTCCCGTTTTGGCTATTTGCAGTCCAGTTTTGGCTATTCGCAGTCCAGCGGTCTGCGTTTAGCGCTTCAGAACAGCGGGATTTGGCTATTTGCAGTCCAGTTTTGGCTATTCGCAGTCCAAACCCAAAAAACCTATAAATAGGACCAAGGGGGCACCATTTGGAGGATCTCATTGTTAGCTAGCTCTCTCCTCTCTCTCCCTCCTCAGCAAGTCTCTCTAGAGAGGGTGAGGAGAGGCTCCAGTGGTGCCCAAGCTTAGTAGTGGCTTGGGAGGGGAAGTTCCAAGAGGACTTCCGGGTATGTGGCGGGACCTCCCCACTAAGCCCTTGGTCTGTTTCCAAATCTAAGTGCTCTTGCCTAGAGAGTTGGCTCGAGGGAAGTAGGTGTGAGACCACCCCTTCTTAGGGACCCCGAACTCCACAGAGACCAAGTCTTGTCCTCAAGATTTTGGTTTCAACATTTTGGTGCGGTGAGCGTGGAGAGTGGTCAGCACAGAAGTCCTTGAGCCGAATCTCATGACAGGAGACCTCGGAGGAGGAGACGATGAGGGGTCTCACATCCCAAGTGAGGTGGTAGGAAGGGGAGAGTTCATGACGGCCATCAAGGGAATCATGGAGCTACTCCAAGGCATCTCCAGGGGAGGTGACTGCTCGGCTCCCTCCCCCCAGACACCGCCTTCTGGGTCGCAAGGAGTGCTCGCCCAGGGGGGGTCAGGAGAGGTTGCCCCAGGGGGTCGGCCAGGCAAGGAGCCAGTGACTGAGAGTGGCGAGCGAGACCTCGCCGGGCGAGTGCTTTTTCCCAGCCCGGCGAGTGGGGTCTCGCTCGGAGCAGGAGTCGCGCGAGCGGAGCTCGCGAAGCCGGCGAGTGGGGGGTCACCCTTTAGCGAGCCGATCATCTCGGCTCCCATCCCGGAAGGCTTCAAGGAGCCCAACATGACTTTCTATACCGGGAAGGATGATCCCGTCCAGCACCTACAGTGGTTCGAGGATACCGTCTCCATCAGGCCCATGACGGACGCGTTCAAGTGTCGTCTCTTCGCCACCACCCTGAGAGACAAAGCTAGGGACTGGTTCCACCAGCTCCCGGTTGGCTCCATTTACAGCTTTGATGACTTGAGCCGAAGCTTCCAGCTACGCTTCTCCACATCCAAGAAGAGGAAGAAGAATGCTGAGTCCATTTTCCTAGTCAAGCAGAGGCACGAGGAGACGTTAGCCCAGTACATGGACAGATTCCAGGAGGAGATCCAGAACATCCAGGAGGTGCCAGGGTATGCCCTCCAGATGGCTTTCACCGTGGGGCTACGAGAGAGCCTCTTCAAAATGCGCCTAACTAGGAAGCCTCCCCTGTCCTTTGAGGACCTGATGGAAAAAGCTGCAAAGGAGATAGCCACTGAGGCTGCGAACCCGGGGCTGGCAAAGAAGTTGGCAAAGCTGGTGGAGGTCGAGCCAAGAGAGCAAGGTGGCCTCAGGCAGCAGGAAGGAAGGAGGAGGGAAGAGCAGAGGGATCAAGGGTACCAGGGACCCCAGGGGGGTCAGGAACAAGGGAGGGGTCCCGCCCAAGGAGGGGGAAACTTCTACGGAGGCCAAGGGAGGCCCAACCCTCCTCCTTGGAGGCAGGCCCCTAGGCAGCTCCTACCCCCACCCGCTCAAGCTATGGCGATTCGAAGAGGAGGAGGAGTGGAAGCAAGAGACATCCCAGCCCGTAGGAGAAGGGGGGGAAGGGTGGTGCCGTACTGCGACTACCACCAAGCAGAGGGGCATGCAACAACTACCTGCCCGGAATTCTTGGAGGTGAGAGAGGCGAGAGGTCAGGCACAACAGCAGCCGCCGGTGCGGATTGAAGAAGTTCCACCTGGAGCAGTAGTGGACGACGACATCTGCGAGGACCGAACTGACATAGGAGCCAAAGGACGGGTCGCGGTGATCCACGGGGGGGTAGGGATCGAGGCCACCCGTAAGGCAAGCCTCCACGCCGTATATCGACGCAGCGTCGCTTCAACGTCACAGGACCCACCTCCCGAGGAGAAAATCACTTTCTCAAGCAAGGACATGCCAGATAACGAGGATCCATTCTGTGATGCGCTAGTCATTCAGACAGCCATCGAAGGTTACACTGTCTCTCGGATCCTCGTTGACAACGGGAGCTCTGTCAACGTTATTTTCAAGAAGGCATTTGACGAGTTGAAGGTGGAGCCAAGGAGGGTGCTGGCCTCAGATGGGCCCTTGTTCGGATTCTCTGGAGAAAGGAAAGAGGTGGAGGGTGGAGTTGGACTCCAAGTGACGATGGGGGGAGGTTCAAGGAACTGTCGGTTCGTCATAGTTGACGCTCCTAGCAGTTATAATGCCATCTTCGGAAGACCCCTCATCAGCGCCTTCCGATGCGTACCATCATCCTTCCACCAGTGCCTCAAGTTCAACACTGGAGGAATCCAAGTCAGGATCCGCGGAGACCCCAGGATGGCCAGGCACTGCTACGTCACGGCCGTCAACAGCATCTCCTGGCAAGCGGGGGCGGAGGAGATGGAGAAGATCATGGAGAGCATGAGCCAGATGGGAGTGGCAGGAGAAGCAGAGGAATGATCATCTCACGCGAGCAGCCGGAGAGGCGAGTGCCATGGGGGGGCATGATGTGTTTGTTTTTTGTTTTTTGTTTTTTGTGGTCTTCCTTTGTAACAAGCTCTACCCCTCACTGGTAGGGTCAAGAGGTTTTTGACAAGGGAAATCCCCCCATTAGACGGATGAAGTTATTTTGCTTATATGATTAGTAAGTTCAACACCGAGATGTCCTCCTCACTCCAGGCTCTCACTAGCTGGGTGGGTCGAATGATCCTCGGAAGGAAGGGCTCGCCCTCGAGATGTCCTCCTCACTCCAGGCTCTCACTAGCTGGGTGGGTCGAATGATCCTCGGATGGGTGGGTTCAACACCGAGATGTCCTCCTCACTCCAGGCTCCCACTAGCTGGGTGGGTCGAATGATCCTCGGGAAGAAGAGCTTGCCACCGAGATGTCCTCCTCACTCCAGGCTCTCACTAGCTGGGTGGGTCGAATGATCCTCGGAAGGAAGAGCTTACCATCGAGATGTCCTCCTCACTCCAGGCTCTCACTAGCTGGGTGGGTCGAATGATCCTCGGATGGGTAAGTTCAACGCCGAGATGTCCTCCTCACTCCAGGCTCTCACTAGCTGGGTGGGTCGAATGATCCTCGGATGGGTAAGTTCAACACCGAGATGTCCTCCTCACTCCAGGCTCTCACTAGCTGGGTGGGTCGAATGATCCTCGGAAGGAAGGGCTCGCCCTCGAGATGTCCTCCTCACTCCAGGCTCTCACTAGCTGGGTGGGTCGAATGATCCTCGGATGGGTGGGTTCAACACCGAGATGTCCTCCTCACTCCAGGCTCCCACTAGCTGGGTGGGTCGAATGATCCTCGGGAAGAAGAGCTTGCCATCAAGATGTCCTCCTCACTCCAGGCTCTCACTAGCTGGGTGGGTCGAATGATCCTCGGATGGGTAGGTTCAACACCGAGATGTCCTCCTCACTCCAGGCTCTCACTAGCTGGGTGGGTCGAATGATCCTCGGGAGCGAGGTTCTGCCCCCCCCCCCTCGATGGATATTTGGGCTTGGACTTTTTCTTTCCGAGGTTGTACCAACCTCGCAAAGAGCGGGGATTGTGTACAACCCCCATATCCATCGATTGAGGCCCAGCATGGAGGGCCGTCGAGACGTGTCGACTAGACCCAAGGGGTCTTAAGACCTTTGGGTATCGCCCGGCGAACCCCCGTAGCTCTCACCAGAGGAGGAGTTAGAGGCGAGAGGGGAGGGGCGGGTGCCCCCCCCTCTCGCCCTCGCCAAGTTAGAGGCGAGAGGGGAGGGGCGGGTGCCCCCCTCTCGCCCTCGCCAAGTTAGAGGCAAGAGGGGAGGGGCGGGTGCCCCCCCTCTCGCCCTCGCCAAGTTAGAGGCGAGAGGGGAGGGGCGGGTGCCCCCCCCCTCTCGCCCTCGCCAAGTTAGAGGCGAGAGGGGAGGGGCGGGTGCCCCCCCTCTCGCCCTCGCCAAGTTAGAGGCGAGAGGGGAGGGGCGGGTGCCCCCCTCTCGCCCTCGCCAAGTTAGAGGCGAGAGGGGAGGGGTGGGTGCCTTCCTCTCGCCCTCGCCAAGTTAGAGGCAAGAGGGGAGGGGCGGGTGCCCCCCCTCTCGCCCTCGCCAAGTTAGAGGCGAGAGGGGAGGGGCGGGTGCCCCCCCCCCTCTCGCCCTCGCCAAGTTAGAGGCGAGAGGGGAGGGGCGGGTGCCCCTCCTCTCGCCCTCGCCAAGTTAGAGGCGAGAGGGGAGGGGCGGGTGCCCCCCTCTCGCCCTCGCCAAGTTAGAGGCGAGGGGGAGGGGCGGGTGCCCCCCCTCTCGCCCTCGCCAAGTTAGAGGCGAGAGGGGAGGGGCGGGTGCCCCCCTCTCGCCCTCGCCAAGTTAGAGGCGAGAGGGGAGGGGCGGGTGCCCCCCTCTCGCCCTCGCCAAGTTAGAGGCGAGAGGGGAGGGGCGGGTGCCCCCCCTCTCGCCCTCGCCAAGTTAGAGGCGAGAGGGGAGGGGCGGGTGCCCCCCCTCTCGCCCTCGCCAAGTTGGAGGCGAGAGGGGAGGGGCGGGTGCCCCCCCTCTCGCCCTCGCCAAGTTGGAGGCGAGAGGGGAGGGGCGGGTGCCCCCCCTCTCGCCCTCGCCTAGCTTGGGGCGAGAGGGGAGGGGCGGGTGCCCCCCCTCTCGCCCTCGCCCAGCTAGGGGCGAGAGGATGAGGGGCAGGTGCCCCCCTCTCGCCCTCGCCCAGTAAGGGAGCTCGCCGAGCCCCGTAAGGTACCCCCTTCGCCCAAGGGAGGGTCCTTTCTCGTCCCGTTTTGGCTATTTGCAGTCCAGTTTTGGCTATTCGCAGTCCAGCGGTCTGCGTTTAGCGCTTCAGAACAACGGGATTTGGCTATTTGCAGTCCAGTTTTGGCTATTCGCAGTCCAAACCCAAAAAACCTATAAATAGGACCAAGGGGCACCATTTGGAGGATCTCATTGTTAGCTAGCTCTCTCCTCTCTCTCCCTCCTCAGCAAGTCTCTCTAGAGAGGGTGAGGAGAGGCTCCAGTGGTGCCCAAGCTTAGTAGTGGCTTGGGAGGGGAAGTTCCAAGAGGACTTCCGGGTATGTGGCGGGACCTCCCCACTAAGCCCTTGGTCTGTTTCCAAATCTAAGTGCTCTTGCCTAGAGAGTTGGCTCGAGGGAAGTAGGTGTGAGACCACCCCTTCTTAGGGACCCCGAACTCCACAGAGACCAAGTCTTGTCCTCAAGATTTTGGTTTCAACATGGATACTAAAAATTTCTGATGAATGACTTGATGAGTCAATGTGAAATACGAGGTGGTTTTCTCGGATTTGGACTGAATAACATTTATATTTTTTAGTTTTAAATTCAATTTTCAGTTTTTCAGGTCGATTTTCTTAATGCTTGAAATGTGTTTTGATTTTATTTATTATTTCAATATAAAAAACAAGAAAAATTTAATGCCAATTGAAAAATATAATCTTATTGCATCGTGATGGTATTGCTTTCATGGACCCTAATCGACCGAATCAAAGCATCGCAATAATACTCAAGGCCGAAATAATCATTAATTTTTTTTTGTATTAAATGCCCTCCTAAGCAGCACTTCCTCCTTAATCTGCAGTTATCTAGACCCTAATCGACCGAATCAAAGCATCGCAATAATACTCAAGGTGAGTCTCTAAACGAACTTGGTGCTTTTCTTAAAATAAGTGTTTTTTAGATTATAACTCCAACAAAATAAGAATAGGAGTTTGGAGTTATAACTGTGAATATGTGTATATGTTTCATGAGTATAACTGTGAATATGTGTTTGAGCATAGTCTGTGGATATGAGTTTGGTTATGAAGCATAACTGTGAATATGTGTATATGCTTCACAACTTAATTATTTATAGAGCCATGTTTTAGTCATGCAGTTAGAGTGAATGTTTGAAATCAATATAGAGGTGCTTTTACACATGAGTAATGCCATCTAATGGTGTGCTTTTACATGTGCTGGTTGGGGTTGAAATCGGTTAGCTGGTTGTAGTTAGAGTGAATGTTCTTTATTGTGCTTTTACTCATGTATGGTTATAATTGATTTTCAGCAATAAATTTATGTTAAGGGTGTTCTCCTGCTTTGCAATTTCCTCTCTTCATTTATCTCATCATGCTAATAATTTGAGTTTAATAGAGCATCATAGTTTTTAATCTCTACATATGGAGTTGAGCACAAGAATAGCTATTACAACACTTGCAATATTTTGTTATGGAATACATAAGCTCTTCAAAAAATAAGTATTTTTTAGATTAGACTGTGGTAGTAGATCAAGCTGGACTGTACATTTGATTATCATAACTGTAAACTGTAGTTCATGTATGCTCTAAGTGCAATTTGCTTTGCATATATTTAGTTTATTATTGTAATGTTTCTTCAAATATTAATACTAAATATGTGGTACCCAGTTTGTTCATTTTCTACATGCAATATATCAAAACTTGAAGGAATTAGTAACTCAATAATTCAATAAGTAGAAAAAAATTAACTTCTGAAATACCAAAACTTTTTGAATGTAGTTTAAATGATAATGTGAATGTAGTTTATGCTACTATTAATAAATTGCAAACGATACCCGGACCTGTTATTACATATTCAGATTTAACTCCATGAAGTTGGGCCAATGTCCCCGCCCTTGACCAGTGTCGTCACTAACTGTGTACTAGAGTTGAAGGATTTAGGCTAATCATCCCGGCAGTGCCAAGAGGCCTGAGTGGAAGAGCAGAGTGAAATTTTGTTTTCACGATGATTAAAAGGTAACACCTAACAAAAAATATATGCTATGATTTGAATATTATTGTTTTAACACATTACAAAGCTGTTATTTATTGTTTTTTATCTTTACATTTTGTATTAACCAGAACCTCCCAAGAACACTGAATGAAATCCATTACTGCATCAGAAGAGGGCCGCGATATTTTGATATGAATTCAACTTCTGGATTATGTCGGATTATGTCAGATTTTAATTTTTGGAATCCATATTTGTAATTAATGCTATTGTTATGTACCTCTTGCTGTGAATGATTTTTTACATTGCGAAATGCTCATCTGATATATTTTGATATGTATTGTCTTCTGAGATGCATTCATTATAAGTATGAACTTCATTTTGATTTTTCATTACAAGTATCAACTTCGCATGTATGCGTGTTACATGTAGATGTCGTCGCCCCGACCATTGTCGTCGCCACGACCATTGTCGCCCCCCGACCAATGTCTCCCAGAAGACCAATTTCGCCCCCCCCGCCAATGTCTCCCCGAAAACCAAATATCGTCCACCGACGACCATTATTTGGGACCACGACCAATGTCGCCCCCACGACCAATGTCGCCCCCATGACCAATGTCGCCCCCATGACCAATGTCGCCCCCATGACCAATGTCGCCCCCACGACCAATGCCGCCCCCACGACAAATGCTGCCCCCACGACAAATGTCGCCCCCACGACAAATGTCGCCCCCCTCCCCCCCTCCCGCACGGGGTCCCCGTGCACGACTGCTCGTATATATATAGGTAAGCACTACTCTAGCAGTATAAACAAGTAAGCAGTAAAGAGCAGTAAAATAAGTAAGTAGTAAGCAGTGCGCGCAAGTATAGCAAACAAGTAAACTATTCTACTCTACTATCACATGAGTACATTAACTTATATGAATGCCCATACAAACTTATAAGTTAAGGTTTCCGGAAATATAACTTATCATATAAAAGAGCCCATACTAATTTATATGATAAGGGTCTGCAGTTATGTTCTAGGTTACGTATGATATGATATGCATGTTATGTTATGATTCATACAAGTGCAACTCACCCACATGACTCTGTGATCACAGACCTTTAGTTCCCACTTTTCGGAGTTAGCTAAACTCTCTGGTACTACCGTTGTGGCTACGGTAGCGGTGGAGCGGGCATCTCCACCACTAGGCGGGTATACACACTACCAGGCCTAGACCTCCCATACGCCTCTGTACACGTCCTAGGTGCACTCTAGAGTCTTGCGTACTCTTTGCTGGCACCTGCCAGTCTTAAAGGCCGGGTGTGCATCCTGTTGGGGATCGTCCTCCAGACCGCAGTATAAACAACCAACTGGCCCCTCAACATCACACCCGCCTAAGTCAACGTACTGCTATCGGTGTGACGACCGGCCCGTACCGAAGACCCGCCACTGAATAGTTTTTATGCACATGCAATTTATCACCACTCGAGCCTCCAGCTCGCAGGACTAACCCGTCCTGATATACAACTATTTCCCGAGACTCCAGCTCGCAGGACTAACCCGTCCTGATATACAACTATTTTCCGAGCCTCCAGCTCGCAGGACTAACCCGTCCTGATATACAACTATTTCCCGAGCCTCCAGCTCGCAGGACTAACCCGTCCTGATATACAACTATTTCCCGAGGTTTACCCGGTGAAGGGCTCGTAGCGGTACAAGGGTATGTGATGGGATGATGCCCAACCCCTTTCCAGGCAATTATTATTAGTGGTGACTACCCTGACCTAATATCCGCCCTCTTATTACTCTTTATGATTTAGGTGTTTTCATGATTTATGTTTCTCCCATTTCCAAGCAACCATTCTCTTGAATGGTGCTCAACCCTCTAGATTCTTCATCCTCCAAGTGGTATATATACTAGTGAGCTGTTATAATCCAACTCTTACTGATTTTCTATGTGGTTTGCTGATTTAACCATCATATCCCATTTTTCACTATTCGCAGACCACGACATATAACTAATTTTGATTCCTATGATGAATTCTTGGTCAAAACCCTTCCAAATGACTTCCAATCTTTATCATATATTCATAATGGGTAAAAAAAGAGTTGACCAGAGATTAAGTTTATTTCATACAATTTTGACCTCTATAAAATTTCATTAACCAATTGTTATCACCTAAAATGCAAGGAGGTATCGTGCTAGTGAATTCAATCTTGTTAAGTATGCTTCCAGAGGTGATATTTGACATAATAATAAGATTCCCAAGGTTCCATAATTATCCAAGAGTTATATGATCATGATTTCCACTTTCCATAAATGAATGAAAATATAACCTTACACACCAAGTATAAGATTGTGACCTCTAAAAATTCTGGAAAAATTACAGTGGCACTATAATGACACAAGAACATTAATTCAAGAAGATCACAATTTTCCCGCAAATATAAACTCATAATTTCTATTTATCATTGGAGGGGTAGCCAAATGTCTTTACACTACAAGTACTGAATTTTGACTTCCTAAAATTCTGGAAAAATTACAGTAGCATTATATTGACATAAAAACACTAATTCTAGAAGATCACAGTTTTCCAGCAAATATAAACCCATAATTTCTATTTATCATTAGAGGGGTGGCCAAATGACTTTACACTACAAGTACTGGATTTTGACTTCCTAAAATTCTGGAAAAATTACAGTAGCATTATATTGACATAAAAACACTAATTCCAGAAGATCACAATTTTCCAGCAAATATAAACCCATAATTTCCATTTATCCTGAATGCACATTAATATGGAATTACAAAAGAAATACCAGAGATAATTACTCAAAAATTCTGATAAAATTCATGTCTGATTGTTATGATAAGGAAATAATCCTCCCAAGGTTTCACAGCAAAATATGGTGTTATACTACCCTTTTATGCCTTCAAATATACCACAATTTTTCCCTTAATTCAAAATAATTAGGATTAATGTTCCAAAATTCCAATAAATTTCAGAGAGGTTCTTCATAATGAAATAAGGGTTAAGAATAAATTCCATAATTTTCCCAAGTCATAAAAGGCATAACCCTAAGAAGGGGTATTTTGGTAATTTCACTATTCCCAAGGTGAGATGATGTCCAATCACTTCCTTAAGCTAACCAGAGGTGTAACAAGTAGTTTAAGGGCCAGTGACAAAATTTCATATCCTTCCAAGGTCTAACTTGGTGGCATTCAATTTTTGACCTAAAAGGGACGTTTTTTTTTAATATTTAGAAATTAGGGATTTTAACTTCCAAAAATCCAACCAAAATTAAGGGAGGTGTAAATCACTCCCACTAACTCTTATCCAGAGTTTTACAGACCCACTATGGGCCTAAGGGTGGAAAAAAACCCAAAATAACACTTCTTGCTATTAGCACACCAAATGTGCTCCTTACAACATGCAAGGGGAATTCACCCACATGCTGAGATCCAAATGTCCTCAAATTTTATCCAGAGGCTTAATAATATGGAAATAACATGCCACCAAAATTTGGGGCCCATTGGAGCTATGAAACTCCAAAAATTTCATTTATTTAAATATTTAATTTAAGAGAAAAACTATAGGCAAAAGTTCTCCAAAAATTCTGAAACTTTGCTGCAAGGTAGTCCCTCTACCCATGCAACCCAGAGCTTATGGTCTAGGACAGAAGGAAGCCAAGGAGCAGGAGGACGTTGTGACAGGTATGTGTATGTCCTAGACAATTTAGTTCCTTCCTCCTTAGTGACACTAAAATAATACCCATGTTGCATTCATGCATGTAGGAATACTTATGATATGAAGCATCCCCTCCAAGATTCTCTTTGATACGGGTGCCTCACACTCGTATATAGCAGAATCTCTGGTGCATAGGCTAGATTTAGGAGTCCTCCCATAGTCAACAACATTAGAGGTCATGATGTCGAATGGGTCCCTCTTGCAGACCAGAAATAAGTGTAGAGTTCCAGTGCGGTTTGGAGAAACTGAAATCTTAATAGAAGCTTCACTACTTCTCATAGTAGGATTTGATCTGATAGTGGGTATGGACTGGCTTTCAGCTATGAATGCAAGAATTGACTGCAGGAATAAGGTGATACAGTTCGAAGAACCCAACCAAGTTGCCTTTACCTTCCAGGGCATGAAAGGAGTCTCCAAATTAATAATCTCCTCAATCAAGGTTGTTAGATGCATCAATAAGGGTTGTGTGACCTTCCTAGTACTGATGAATGCTAAAGCCAAGGTTTATCTTCTAGGAGTGCCTGTTGTTAAGGATTTTCCTGATGTCTTTCCAGAGGAATTACCTGGTGCTCCTCCTATCAGAGAGATTGACTTCCAGATAGATCTTGTACCTGGAGCTGCGCCAGTGGCCAAGAGTCCTTACCGAATGGCTCCCAGAGAACTTGCCGAGTTGAAGATCCAGTTGCAGGAATTGATCGACTTGGGTTTCATTCGCCCTAACACTTCACCTTGGAGTGCCCTCGTACTGTTTGTTAAGAAGAAAGATGGTAGCCTGAGATTGTGCATAGACTTCCTCGAGCTGAACAAACTAACAGTTAAAAATAAGTACCCTATTTCCAGGATAGATGATTTGTTTGATCAGCTTGAGGGATCTTGCACGTTCTCCAAGTTAGATTTGAGGACGGGTTACCACCAGTTGAGAATTCAAGATGTGGACATTCAGAAGACGGCGTTCAGCACTAGGTATGGACACTGTGAGTTCGTGGTCATGCCGTTTGGGTTAACTAATGCCCCGTCCGCCTTTATGGATCTGATGAATAGGGTGTTTCGAGAATTACTAGACTGATTCGTTATCACCTTCATAGACGACATTTTGGTGTATTCAAAGAGTCAAGAAGATCACGTCGAGCACCTCTAGACAATGTTGAACACTCTCAGGAAGAATCAACTGTACACAAAATTTTTTAAGTGTGAGTCATGGCTTTCAGAGGTTGCATTCTTAGGTCATGTTATCAGTCAGAAGGGCCTCCTTGTGGATCCGAAAAAGATAGAAGCAATAATGGATTGGCCAAGGTCGAAGGCAGTTACTGAAGTTCACAGTTTTCTCGGTTTGGCAGGGTACTACAGGAGATTCATTAAGGACTTCTCAAAAATAGCTTTACTGATGACTACACTTACCAGGAAGGGGAAATCCTTCACATGGACAGTTGAGTGTGAGCTTGCTTTTGAGGAGTTGAAATCTAGATTGATGACTGCCCCGATTTTGAGCTTACCTTCAGGTTCAGATGGATTTCAGATTTATAGTGATGCCTCAGGTCAAGGTTTGGGTTGTGTACTCATGCAGCATGGTAAGGTCATAACGTTCGCCTCCAGACAGTTAAAGATTCACGAGAAAAATTATCCTGTACATGATTTGGAGCTTGCAGCCGTCATCCACGCTTTGAAGATTTGGAGACACTTACCTCTACATAGTTCGTTGTGAGATCTTTACGGATCATAAAAGTCTCAGGTATATATTTGATCAGCAAGAGCTTAATATAAGGCAGCGTAGGTGGGTGGAATTCCTTTCAGATTATGATATTGGTATCCAGTACCACCCGGGGAAAGCAAACGTGGTAGCTGATGCACTTAGTAGAAGAGGTTTGAGTTATGCCCTAACTACTCAGCAGGAAGAGCTTGTGCGAGCTCTAGAGAGATTGGAGATCAGTATCATGCCACGCTCTAGTTTTGTTTCTGCAAGGTTAAACTAGATGGAAATCACTTGTGATATTAAAGACAAGATCAGAACATATTTGCCCCTAGATCCGAAGATGGTAGAGATATGGGATTTGACCCAGGCTGGGCAGAAGGAGAAGTTCAGCATTCAGGAGGGTTTGCTACTGCATGATAGTAGGGTGTGAATTCCAGATGTTAGTCACCTTCGAGAAGACATACTTTTTAAAGCTCATAATTCCGGATATTCGATACATCCGGGTAGCACAAAGATGTATGCGGATCTTAAGAAGTTAGTTTGGTGGTCAGGATTGAAGAACGATGTGGCAGAGTATGTTGGTAAGTGTGAAACTTGCAAGTTAGTTAAAACCGAGTGTCAGATGCCAGGAGGCAAGTTGAAGCCACTACCTATTCCGGAATGGAATTTTGAGGACATATCAATTGGTTTCGTTCACGGCCTTCCCCGATCGCAGAGTGGGAATGATTCTTTATGGGTGATAGTTGATCATCTCTCCAAGGCTGCCCATTTCATTCCTAATAGGAAAACAGATCAGGGTCCGAGATTGGCCCAATTGTATGTAGATGAGATAGTCCAACTTCATGGTGTTCCAAAAACTATAATCCCAGACATAGATGACAAGTTTACCTCCAAGGAATGGAAGTACGTTCAGGAGCGTTTGGGCACTAAGCTACTTTTCAGTACAACTTTCCACCCTCAGACAGATGGGCAGACCGAGCGAACGAATAGAACCATGGAAGATATGCTCCGCATGTGCATACTGACTTTGGAGGTAAGTGGGAGAAATATGTCGCCTTAGTAGAGTTCTCCTACAACAACAGTTTTCAGGCAAGCAATTAAATGATGCCTTTTGTGGCTCTCTATGGCAGACGTTGTAGGACGCCGTTGTGTTGGGCTGAAGGTGAAGAGAGGTCTTCCAACAAAGAATCATGGATTGACAAGACCACAACTCGAGTCAAACTTATCCAGGAGCACATAAAGATAGCTCGGGATCGTCAGGCCAAGTACTATGATCAGAGGCACAGATCAGTGGAATTAAGTGTGGGAGATTATGTTTATCTGAAGGTCAGACCAGTCAAGGGTGTCTTTCGAATCAAGCGGATGGAGAAATTGAGTCCAAGGTTTGTGGGTCCGTTCGAGGTTCTAGAGCGCATTGGTGAGGTTGCTTATAGGTTGGCCTTGCCCAGGGAAATGAGTGGTTTGCATGATGTTTCCACGTCTCCTATCTGAGGAAAGCAGTCAGAAATCCAATTCAGATAATCAGCACTGAGGAAGCACCAATCGAACCAAATTTGAGTATCAGCATTAAGACAGTCAAGATAGTGGACGCAAGGTTCCAGAAGCTCAGAAATAGAGAGATCTGTCTGGTTAAGGTCCTTTGGATGAATTGCGGTCAGCCGGAATATACTTGGGAAAGAGAAGATGAGCTCCGGAGAAATGTTGACTATGCTTTCCTATTTGACTCAGGTATGTTTGTAATTTTCGAGGACAAAAAATTTGTTAAGAGGGGAGATTTGTAACACCCGTATTTTAATGCGATGAATATTTAAAATTCAGGGTCCGGTCGCAAGCAATTTTGATCGAGCAAGCGTCATCGAGGTACAATTGAGTATAGTAAATTGTTGCGAGTTAATAAGTAAAATAATAATAATAATCGCCAGTCAAGATAGAGGACAGCGCCAGTCATGCCTCTAATCGCCACCACCAAGGGTGTAGACGACCCTTCCTCCATCTTCAGCAGTCGTTGACGACAGGAAGCACTGTCGTGCTTTTCCCGTGCACTATTTTTGTCGACTGGAGCCCCTCCCGTTTCCTAAATCGCCGTGTCTTCCAGGTATAGGCTCAAAGGTCCTTCTCCTTGATTTCTATGCTTCCTGTTTTCAATTTCAGAAATTGGAACCATAATTTCTCGTTCCTCATCCTCAGATTTTGGGGGTTTAGGTGTTCTTCTCGCCTTCACAAACAACCCTAGTCGAGGCCGAGGTTGTTGGTCTTGATCGCCTTTCCTTCGGCACGTTCTTGTTCAGGTATTTTCAATCTCCCTTTGGAAGTTTCAGATATAGTCGCAGTCGCCTCCGTTTCAGAAATCATAATCCACCGCTGTTAGTGGAGTACAAAGCCCTCTTCCCGCGTCATGAACTAATATCCTTGAAATTATGGGGAGCAGTGATCAAATGTTTAACGCTTTTCCTCCTTAGGTTACGCGGGGGGAATTTGGGTTTGGAGAACTCGTGTCAAATCAGAAACAATTTCGGCGTGCTCTTCAAAGTAACCTAGACAGCAATGTCGTCGCACCTTTTGTACGAGCGTCGCAGCGCAATTGTAAGAAATTCTATTATTTTTGGTTTAGACATATCAGATAATCATATGCACAATTTGTTTCCTCATATAGTAGGAGAATATATTGTAGTATTTTACAAACACGTATATCAAGACTTAAATGTATAACATGTTAAGGAATGCTAAACCTGCCCGAAATTAGTAAATTTTGTATAATACATGCAAACGTGTATTTCGTTAAACGTGCAAATAAACATAAATTTCTAATATATATATATATATATTCGAGACGTTCCTTTAGCATAAAATACAACATACGACAATCAGATGAATAAATTTGAAACCCAACAGTTAATGGAAAATTTTAGTAGGAGGCATGATTGAGACTCAATCCATCGTGATAGATAGAGGCGCACTATCTTACTCATGGGGCGTAGTAGACCCTATGAGCCTCAAATGCAGGGAGACGTTTCTTCATTTAGAAATTCAGAAGATGCGAGTCTATGTCCGTGAGACACTAGAACCTCTACGTTCGTTAGTTGGGACTCAGATCGTTAGAATGCGCGTAAACAGATTCTCAACATAAGATATTAAGAAGGATAACCACTAGACACATAGAACTCAGTATACGTCAAAAATTAGAAATGATAATATAGTTAACCATTCCTTTTGGAGCTTGAATAATTATGCATAAGGTGTTTAAAAACTAGAACAGACATTTATGTTAAGCATCTTTTTATAGCAAAGCATGCGTGGTATAGCATTATGTAAATATTTTTCTTTTGAAGCATAAAAGCTATGGTTTTTCTAATAAGCAAGAAATCATGTTCTTTATATTTTTTTAGTGTCATTAAGAAGAATGGTCTTTCTTACTCTCCAGTTGGGCTGACCCATTTTTGGGCTTACTATTACAGGAGTCACGGGTGGGGTGTTGCACCTAGGATGAGTATTCTTGCGGTTCGCTCTTCTTTTAGTTTGTTTCCATTCTGCAGTTTGTTCTTTTAGTACTGTTCTGTGATATTGGACACGCATCAGAATTTTTTAATGTTTCTTGTACCATACTATGTTTAAGATTACAGTTTTTCAAGCATTGTGACTCTTTCAATTTTTAGTGGCTCTGTGAATTCAAAATTTGAGGTACACTTTTACCCTTAGCTTCTCTTACTATTTCCGATGTAAGTACTCTTCTAGCACTTTTTCATTTATGACTGCTATGTACCATTTTTATTACTGTTACTTAGTTTGCTTCTTATCACGGGGCCCAACCGGACTGCTGATTTGTGGTAAAACTAGGTTGGGGTTTTACACCTTTTGTACAAGTTATCTTAACACAATCAACTTTTTTAGTAGTTATAGCGAGTCCAGTTCGAATGATTTCCATTAGAATCATTGGAGCAAATGTTCGTCTTTTAGGGCATAATATTTTGCTACCAATCGTGCTTTACATTTTTGTATGGCATTCTCTTCTTTGAGTTTTGTTTTAACAGTCCATTTGAGTCCAATGATTACTTTATCTTTTGGCTTGTCAACATGCACTCATGTTTTATTTTATTCAATCATTTGTATCCCCTCATCTATCGCCGTGTGTAAACATTCTTTTGATGTTGCATCTTTGTATGATTTTGGTTCAACTTCAGATGTGAATAACTTAAATTCACACTGTTGATATATTTTAGCAATTGATTTGTATTTTGTTGGAGATGATGAATTTGGTGTAGGTGACACTGAAGATCCTGACGCATCAGATACATTACATGGTGCTTATATGGATAGTGGAAACATGAGCTTAACGCTTAAGTAGCTTGTTTTTGCAACTACCCGTGGAGACGGATTCTATAAACTTAAACAGAACATTCCTTGGAATTGTTAGCTTTTTGTTAATGAGAATATAAATTCTATAAGCTTTTGAATCATCACTTTAATCAATAAACAAATTCATTTTCCCCCTTTGAATCGAGTTTCGATCTCTGTTCACTTGGGGAATGAGTATAAGCAATGGAAAAAAAATAGGTGAGCTATTTTTGGTTTTCTATTGTGACATACCTTATAGGGTGTTGTATTATAAAGTGCTTTTGTTGAAGATCTATTTATTATATATGGCATAATGCACTGTGGAGTGAAGGCAGTGGTAAGTTGCTTCTTTATTTCAGTTAGTATGCATAAGTATGAAAATTGTCAACTATTGAATTCCCTTCCTTGATCTGTTCTTGGAACTTTGCTTTGGTAGTGCACTAGTTTTCTACTAGTTGTTTAGATTTTCTTAAGAAATCAAATGCTTCATATTTATTTTGTAGAAAGTAAATTTAGAGTATTCCAGGATAGTTATCCACGAAGAGCAGAAAGTACTTGTTTTTTGACATGGATGGCGTAGCTACAGATTGCCATGGGTTAGCATAGATTAACTTAAGGGGTCGTTGAGCTGGCCATGAACCATGATGAGGAAAAAGCTGCCTTTGTATTTTGCCATAAACACAGTCTTCACAAATGCTTAGCTCTTTTTCAATGGGTGGAAGACTAGTGAGAAAGGTTTTCAAATATAATACATGTAAGTCATTGATATTTAGATGATTGTACCTTAGGTGCCAAATTTTTATTTGGGATAGTGCTGAATCTTTGCAAACCAAGGAGAACCCTGAAGGCATTTGCAGATTAAAATGTTTGTTGGAGGTCATCAGTACTGTGGTGATCAGTTGGTTTGAGGAGGGATCGAAAATGATGCATTTATTATTAGAGAAGACAACCTTGATCCCTTTTGGACTAGTTGCCCTACACGTATTGTGAGCAAGCCCAAGAGCAAAATGAACATCATGTATTAGTCAATGATGCCCAATTTTAGTGATCACGCTTATAATGCCTCGACCTTCTTTGTATTTCCATCACCAAGGAACACTTCAAATTCATTTGTCTCATCTAACAACACAAAGAAGTCTAGATTGTAGGTCCTATAATTTGAACTTCGTCTTAATGGGTTGGTAAATCATGGCATCTTCTCTGTTCTAAAACCAGCAATCTCGATCATAATGGGTTGGTTTTCGACACCGCTTGCACTTGTAGTAGTAATCTTCAGTGTTATGAATCATTTTCTTACACAGATTGCAGTACTGGTGAGATTCTTTGGGAGAATTCTATGCCTCTTGCTTTTTCTTTGAAGAAATTCATCCAATTTTTTTGCTGTGAAAATTTTTCTTATACTCTTGCGGTTTTGTCATTGAGACAGGAGAGTTGAGTTGAGATTTGTTTTGGATTCGAACGCATGTTCCAACGGTTGATCAAAGCTTTTCATCCTTATTTCATAGGCAAGAAGGGACCTCATTAATTCACTTAAACTGAGTGTGGTGAGATCTTGTCTCTTCCATTGCACCTACAATATGATCAAATTTTGGAAGGAGGCTTTGAAATAACAATGGCACAATTCTTCTACCTTCGATAATATCTCCCAGTCTCCTGATTTGCGTAATGATTGATGTGGCTGGTGAAATAAATGTGGAGACACTCTCCCCCTCTTTCATCAGAAGAGTGTCAAATTCCTTCCATTAAGATTGAAGTTTTATAGAGATTGCCTTCTAGTAAGATTGAAGTTTTATAGAGATTACCTTCTCTGATCCATTGAATTCAATATTGAGCTGGTCCCAGGCTTCTTTAAGTGTTTGTGAATTGTTTATACATGGAAATATGATCTTACCCACTCCTTGCAATATGAGAAGCAGGGCCCAGGCGTCAAATCACTGATATCAACATACTTTTTTTTGTCGCTGTATCCTAGGATTTTGTGGGTGCTACCGGTTTCGGCTGAGGATATAGCCATCATGAACGAGAGACCAAAGTCCCTAAGAAATGAATATTGTGCGCATTTGAATGTTCAGTAGCTTTACGCTTCTCCATCAAAGATTGGGACTGAAGGCTGAGAATAATTGAAAGTTATGACCAAGTTGGATGATGTCATCAGATTTGGTAGATGATTCGTAACCCGGATTGCTCTGATATCACTGATAGTTTTTTTCGATCAATGATGAAAATAAATTCTGAGGTTAAAAAGAAAAGAAAGAAAATATTTACAGGAGCAAAACTGATTTTATTTCATTTCTCTGTTTATTTTTTGTTTGATTAACACAGGAATTCCCTATCGTTGTTGGCTTACATCAAGGTTCAACTTTTAGCCCTTATCTCTTTACCCTTATCTTAGATGAGCTCACCAGACATATCCAACAAGCAATACCTTGATGTTTATTATTTGCAGATGATAATGTTTTGGTCGATGAGACGCGCGAGGGTGTAAACGGAAAACTTGAATCTTGGCGAGACACTTTAGAAAAGAAAGGTTTTAGGTTGAGCAAGACAAAGACGGAGTATATAGAGCTTAAATTTAGTAGTGCAAGTAGGTCGGATGACTCCGTCATTAAATTGGGTGACCAAGATATTTCCCTCAGCGAGTGCTTTAAATATCTGGGATCGATAATTCAAAAAGATTGAGGTAAAGATGTGATACATAGAATCCAAGCATTTGTGAACCTTGAAAATGTGTTAAAAAGGTTTCAGATGGCAGAGTTCACATCAGATGACATTGAAGTTTAAGGGCCATGACTTCGGAGGAACCTTGAAATTCAAGTTGTAATGTGTCCCAAGCATGCTTGGCTGTTTAGGGTTTAGGAAAAATAGATTTTGACACACCTTGTTGGATCAGGAGTAGTGCTCGAGCATCTTTCATTAATGTTTCATCTGAGAAATGTTGCTCCCCTTCTTCTTTGTCCACCGCCTCTTTTCCTTTTTGCTGTGACAGGTATTGGGCCATTTTTCACCAGGTCCCAAAGTCCTTGTGAGATGAAGAGGGTTCTCATTTGCACACTCCAGAAGTCATAGCTTTCACCATAAAAAATGGGAGATGAATTGGTAGAATAAGAAAATGCTCCAGAGCTGGAAGCAGAGGAAGTCATTTTGAAAAAAACACAATCCGATGAAGAAGCTCTGGATGGAGTGAACCTAGTGCTCTGATACCAGATGTTGGCAGAGGAGCAACTGAGGATTCAAAACAAAGTAAAAATACAATATTACCACTACTTCATTCATACGATAACATGCCTTTTATACAGGCTTACAGGTAAGGGCACCGTTTGCTACAGTACCAGCAAAATGGGCAAAACGGCGGGAGTTACAGACAGTACTTAGACCCATACATACTTATTACATAAGGTGACTAATCTAAATCATGTTTTAGTTTCATCATACATATCTAGCACATGACTTTATTTATAAACTTACAGCATTTACTGTTTTTTTATTACACCCGTCTATTTCATTAAAATCTGTCGGTTATGATTTGGCCTTCAGTTTCTTATTCCTCCATTCCACTTCCTTTTATATTAACTCCTTAAATAGTTTCTCGACCTTTGCTCGGTCGGCCATCGGTCACCTCTAGATTGTCCTTGCTCAGTGCTCACCTCTAGATTTTTTGCCTCCGGGTCACTCATGTCATGACAGTTTTGGAGAGCCTAAATTAGACCACCATTCCAAAGATATTAAAGGCAACTTTGCCTTTTTCTCTTGGATTTTCCATCTTGTTAAATTTCAGTTGTTCTTGGTTCAGAACTTTACTTCCTATGTATTATGAATATTATGAATTTTTTGTTTTGTCAGATATAATTTGTTGAAGTTATTCTGAAGTTCTTGGGTTATCTCAGATCATAATTGTTGTTTAAAATCCTCTCTTCAAGGTGTTAAGGTCATGGACTCATGGGCGTCATTACTTTCTTTTATCCCTAATCATTTCCATGCGGAACAAGTTCCAATGATCTGTTTTAATGTTATTGAAAGATGTAAAAATTGAATTTCTCATAATATTCTTTGAGAATGACGATCATGTTATTTATCTGAAATTATTCCTTCAACTGTTTGCTAGATTGAGTGAAAGATTGCTGTTAGATTTAAAAATCTCACTAAGTCGGAATCTGGTAGCTATGAAAAAGTTTTATATGGAAGAGCAGCAACAAAAGGTTTATTTGTTCTACAGAACCTGTAATATTATTTATATTTGCATATGTTGATGACAAATACCTTTCTTTTTTAGATAAATGTAGTTAGAAAGGTCATAGCTCTATTATCAGATGAACTACCAATCTTCTGCTTTGATGCTCTTATATCGACGTCTTTCAGTGCAAGAAACTGAAATCCTGAAAAGGCTAATAAAATTCTTAATGAATCTTTGAAGTGGTGGCTTGAATACAAGCTGGAAATGATTTGTTGGGTACCTGGAGCTTGTTAATGTGTATTTTTATTATTGTTTGACTTTGTTACTCGTAATAATAAAAAATTCGTCTGGCTACTTTAAAGTTTGTCTAGAAAGCTTAGATACTTAGTGATGTGGAGCAGAGGCGAGGACGAGCTTTGGGCCCACTCTGGGCTGATTTGGCAACTTTCCATATATGACGCTCCCGGATCGACGATCGGACTCCGCAAATGTGTTAGGATTCGCATTGCGAATCGATTTGATATATTATTTCACTATTTTGCATTTTATTTGATGTATTTAGGTGGCCCCACCTCCGGCCAATCATAGCCGTCGATGGTGGGATGCCCTAATCCTCCTTTTATTATAAATAGATGGTTTGTGGGCTGATTGAGGCATTTGCAGAATTTGGAGAAACACTATTCCCGGATTCCAGCGATCACCCCGCGGTGCCGACGCCGTGGAACCCTAGGTGACAACTCCTAGGCTTGTATCTCCCTCCCCAAGGTACCCTCTAACCCTAGCCCTCTTTTCCCCTTCCAAACTCCCTCCCGCAGCCCCTGTGTGGCTGTCGAGAAAATCCCCACTTGGTCACTGTTCAAAAATGAAATTCACTATTCCTAACCTATAGTTCACCCCCCCCCCCCCCCCCCCTCCCTGTTCCACCGCCATCCTCCCTGCAGCCCCCAGCCAGCCGCCTCTCCTCCTTCCTTCCACTGTTGTCGCCAGCCTCTCTGCAGCCCCAGCCTCCGACGCCCCTTTTTGCTGTCCAACAAAGCAACCCCCTTCTCAGCCCGCTGTCGACTGCCCAGTTCAGCCACCGCTGCCCTCCTCCAAGCCCAGCCGCCTCCCCCTATAGTCGCCGCCCCTCCCCCTCCTTCCCTACAACCACCACCCCTCTGTTAAAGATTGAAATCAGCACCTGCATTTAATGCATGACGGTCACTCTTCTCTCCGGGCGGCTACAGTGCTCTTTGGGAACTTAATCATTATTATTGCTCTTAATGTATCTCCCACCTGTATTTACGGGTGTTAATTACTGCTTCTAGTATCTTCTATTATGCTTATTTAAGCACCTGTAATCTTCATTTTCAACTCAAGTAAAAACCTTCAGTAAAACATTTTATCTTCCCACTTCTATTTCTTCCTTTTGTTTTTTTTTATTCCATCTGCTCCGTAAACCCATATCAAAACCTAACAGTGGTATCAAAGCGCAGTAATACCTGTTCAATCATCTTCTTCACTCTCACATTCCAATGGCCTCATCATCTACCAACTCTGCTCCCCTCTATACCCATTCCACCATTCCAATCTTCACAGGAGAACTTTATGATTTTTGGAGCGACAAAATGGAGACCCTCCTACGATCCCAGGACCTGTGGAACATAGTAAGAGACGGGCCAACACCAAGTGAAAAAAGCAAAGACGGAGAACCTCCAAAGTTCACAAAGGAAGAACTGAAGAAAGATGCTTTGGCCTTGCATCTTATTCAACAAGGAATTGCTGCATCAATCTATCCCAGAATAATGGGATCTAAAACCGCACGGGAGGCTTGGCAGAGGCTGGAAACAGAATACAAAGGATCTCAAAAGGTAATCAAAATAAAACTTTATACCCTTCGACGCAACTTTGATTCGATAACCATGAGTGAAAAAGAGTCTGTACAAGACTTCTTTGCAAAAATTATCAGCCTAGTAAATCAGACTAGGAGCCTTGGAGGAACAATAAAAGAGCAACAGATTGTAGAGAAAATTCTAAGATCACTACCAAAGTCCCACAAACACATTGTGTCTGCCATCCTTGAGGCTCACGATTTAGAAAAGCTCACTGTCATAGATCTTATGACATCTTTACAAACCCATGAGGACTTGCTCAACCATGATGAACCTATTTTAGAAAAGGCTTTCCAAGCACAAATGTCTTTTCTGAAGAGAAATCCCAAGACTCAAAAACCAAGTAAAACACCCCATCAAAATGAAAATACTGCATCATATGCAAAAAACAGAACCATAAGTCCAGGGACCGTTTCTTTAGATGCAAAACTTGCAAAATCCCAAACCACTCAGCAGAAAGGTGCTGGCACAAACCTAAAGAAGAAACCAACATCACAAAAACTGAAGAAGATTAGTTTTTGTTCACCTGTAATACATCTAAAAACCCAGAAAAATCATCAACATGGTTTGTTGATAGTGGATGTTCCAACCACATGGTGAACTTCAAGGACTTCTTCACCATACTTGATGAAACTTGGAAATCTGAAGTGACATTAGGAGATGGAAAGAGGGAAATAATACAAGGTAAATGGACCATTATCGTCATTACACCTGAAGGAACAACCAAGCTAATAGCCAATGTTCAATATGTCCCCACACTTACACAGAACTTATTAAGTGTAGGACAACTCATAAAGAAGGGCTATAAGGTTTATTTTAAGCACAAGACCTGTGAAATAGTAGAACCTAAGGGTAATACTGTAGTTATGGAGGCACATATGAATAGCAGCAACATCTTCACACTAAGTCTGAAACCAGCTGGGATACAAACCCTAGCGCCCCATCCCAACAAGATCGGAGTAAAGAAAATTTCGTCGAACTCACGGAAATTCCTCGAACTCAGCATAAAGAAAGGCCCAGAAGCAGAACCGTCGAACCCAGAGGTCAATTCGTCGAACTCAGAGATAAGATCGGTACAGATTCGTCGATGCCAGGGCCGCGTTCGTCGATCCCAGAAAAACCTCGGGATGACACTTCGGCGATCCCAGGGCCGCGTTCGTCGATCCCAGGAAAAGCTCGAGAAGGCGATTCGTCGATCTCAGAGAGCTTCGTCGAACGCAGATCAAAGATGAAGAAAGGTTCAGACATAGCAGTCGATTCGTCGATCTCAGAGAGCTTCGTCAAACGCAGATCAAAGATCAAGAAAGGTCTAGACTTAGCAGTCGATTCGTCGATCTCAGAGAGCTTCGTCGAACTCAGATCAACGATGAAGAAAGGTCCAGATTTAGAGGGTGAAGACATTTCGTCGATCTCAGGGCCGCTTTCGTCGATCCCAAGAAATGCTCAGGGCAGCTTTCGTCAATCTCAGGGAAAAGCTCAGAGTAAGGTGCGGCGCGGATTTAGAGGGGGTGTTAAAGATTGAAATCAGCACCTGCATTTAATGCATGACGGTCACTCTTCTCTCCGGGCGGCTACAGTGCTCTTTGGGAACTTAATCATTATTATTGCTCTTAATGTATCTCCCACCTGTATTTACGGGTGTTAATTACTGCTTCTAGTAACTTCTATTATGCTTATTTAAGCACCTGTAATCTTCATTTTCAACTCAAGTAAAAACCTTCAGTAAAACATTTTATCTTCCCACTTCTATTTCTTCCTTTTGTTTTTTTTATTCCATCTGCTCCGTAAAACCCATATCAAAGCCTAACACCCTCTCCTCCACGTGGAACCCTCTCCAGCCCCCTCGTCCAAATCAGTCCAGATCTGGACAAATCCAGCCCGGATCCGCTCCCAAATCATTGGATCTATCCACCCTCGTCCGGATCTTTACCCATGTAGCCGGATCCATCCATTTCCGGTCTGTTTTCACCTTCCACCGCCAAGGACAGCCACCTACGTCGCTTTCTCGCCTTCAGTTCCACCTCGGATCGTCATCCACGAATCCCCGGCTCCGGATTCTTCAGTGCCTTGGTCAGCCCACTACTTTGTGAGTCTTATTTGTATTGGGATATTTTATTCAGCATTTTATATTTGATTGGACTCTTGTACTTGTTTGAATATCTTGCATGGTAGTTGTCTGTTAGATAATTATTGGGATTTGCAGGATTTATTCGTCGTACGCTCTTACTTTGACCCTCCACGCGGAGGAAAGCCTAAGCTTGTTTCGCCCTAAGTAATTATTGCGTCTTGCTGTAAATTAATTACGTGGGATGCCATTATTTATTATTCAATTGTGATTTAACCTGTCGGGCTTTGCATAACATGTAGGGTTAGGTCGCGGATTTTCCGCCGCCTATAGATTCGTCCTGCGTCAATTGGTATCAAAGCGAGGTTGCGCGCACTTTTCGATACGCAGTCGTAGAGTCTATAGGTTTTTCATTATGTCTAGGTGTCACAATTATTCCTCTCCTCACTTTAGAGGTCTCGAGTCCACTTGCAACCGCCCTTATAGATCCCCTTCAGGGAGACCCTCACGATACTATGATGATTATTCACGAACGCAGTACATCACATCCAGAGATCGTGTTGGCCCTCCGACACGACCCCACTATGCTAGACACGATCAGTATGATGATTGTCGTCGTTCTTATCCATACATGCTAGCGGATCGTGTTGATCCTTCGACACGACTCGGTTATCTTATGGATGATTATTATGAGGATCGTTGTTCCGAGATAGATCTTGAGAGTCAGTTTCGTACTGCTGCCCATTCCTTTGATGGCTCATCGAGTCCCGAGTCTTTCAGTTATTGGCTCGTGGACATGGAGTATTATCTTGATCATTTTGAGGTACTTGGTGAGCGTCGCGTCAAGTTTGCGAAACTTAGACTTTTAGATTAGGCGAGGGCATATTGGTATAGTGTTGAGAGGACCCGTGAGCGAGACCGTCTACATCGCATCACTAGTTGGGTGGACATGAAGCGTATATTGTGTCAGATGTATCTTCCGTCGTCGTATCAGACTCGCTTGCTCGACCAATTATTTTCCCTTCAGCAAGGATCCATGTCCGTCGCTGAGTACAGGGATCGCTTTGATGAGTTAGTTGTGAGGAGTGATATCAGAGAGGACCCAACCATGACCACTTCCCGATTTCGGTCTGGGCTTCGATCTGACATCCGTACTAAGGTGATTTACCATAGCTCGAAGTCCCTCGAGCAGACGTATCAGCTAACCCTTCGTTATGAGCAGTCTTTGAGAACCGCAAGAGCTAGTCGATTGGATTCTCACATTGATCTTCGCGGTACGAGTCCCTCCTATACTGAGGTCACCACGACGCCTATCATTGTTCCATCATACATGACTGAAGTGACACCTGATATAGATTGCTCTAACCCCAGTGAGGTGCTTAGCCCAGTGAGTGACCTATCTCTTGTTTTTTCACCCGACTCTTGTGACCCCGACTGAAAGTGAGCCTGAGCGCCCTCTTGAGCCTACAGTGTCATGCCCCTCACCCACACCACCACCTATGGCACGTCATGGGTTGACTAGCACCCCTACCCTAGACTCACGTCTTGACACCGCACCCACAGACCCATTCTTGAGCGTAGATCTATGTCGCTCTCCCATTATCATGACCCTGAGTCACATCGCAACCGAGAGCCCAGAGCCTAGTGTTGATCTCGTAGTGGCCATATCATCCATTCACGGGGACACTACCCATTATGTTGGTACTCATCTGGAGGATCTTGAACCTAGTGATGAGTTCCATGGCGAGCCCCCAGTTGAGCCTCCTGATGATCCCCCACATCCTGGTGAAGATGAGATTCAGGTGAGGCGCTTGTTTACGAGTTTCGAGTTATTGACGTCTCTTTCCCTATCATCTCTGGCCTTGCCCCAGAGGATGGGTCGTGAGTGGAGTAAGACGTATGTAGGGACTACCTTGAGCACACTAGAGCCTCCTCATATTTTGAGTACCTACGTTATGACACATCTCACTCGTGATGAGTTTTGGGACACGCCACCCGCTGACCCGCCCGATGAGTTCTTTCTTGTCGGAGACACTCACCACACCCTAGAGTCACGTCCTTTAGTCGGTGCACTCAATTTTTACTCAAGTGGTCACCTCCTTCGCGATGGCTTTTCATACACACCCCCTGGTGAGCCCTCTGACGTATCACGTTCCCTGAGAGACATCTCGCTCTTTACGAGCTTGTATTTGAGTATAGTTGTCTCTCTCGATCATCTAAGCACTCGTCCTACACGAGATGAGTTTTTCTACACTCCTCCGAGAGAGCCTCCTGATAGGCCACCTCCTTTGGTAGATTTTTCAAGGGGTTATTAGCCTTTCCCGTAGCGAGTATGTTGTGTCCGTCGTGTCTCATTTACATCATTTGCATGAGTCTGTTGAGTCGTTTCGTCATCATTTGCATGAGTCTGTTGTGTTGTCTGTTCATCGTTTGCATGTGTGTCATGAGTCGGTCCGACGAAGAATCCATAATGATAATAAATTTTGTAAATCACATGTGGATGTTCACTGGCAAGTGCAGGTACTTTATGAAGGTGAGCAAGTGATGGTGAGAATCTGCGTTGTGAGTCTCCATACGAGACTTGCTAAAAGCTTGAGTGTTAGGCGAATGGATCCCTATATAATCATGAGACAGATCGAAGCAAACATCTACGATCATGATATCCCTGCAAGTATGGGTATCCACCTGGTATTTAGTGTTGAAGATATGACGCCATACTACGAGCCTTGCGAGTATGTGACCCAAGCAGTGAGGACTTCCAGCCGCCCACACCTCCACTCTCGTTGTCTTACCACCCTCATAGCCCACCCACGTCTGATGACCACCACTACTCACCCACTTCTGACACCCACCCACCTGGGGACTCGTCTTCTTTGGTTCTACCTACGGCGCCGCCGATCACACTGGGATCCACCACTCGTGAGTTGAGCGTTAAGAGCTTCATGGAGACCAGATTCCGCCAGTGCATTCCTACTACAGACGTTGGTGACACCTGGGTACTTGCAGCAGAGCGTGATCGATTCACCCCTGGACTTCGACTTCAGTACGACCATCTCCATTTAGCGGAGATGACAGCTTTTCAGTCGGGGAGAGTCGATTGGCGAGGACACTCTTCCATCGACGACACTTGGGCGACCTCTGGTGGACCTCTTCGAGTTTTACCTGGCATACAACGAAAGAATTCCTATCCCAATTCATCGGGAGATGAATTCTTTCAAGCCGGGGAGATTGATGCGGAGCAGAGCCGAGGACGAGCTTTGGGCCCACTCGGGGTTGATTTGGCAACTTTCCATATATGGCGTGCCCGGATCGACGACCGGACTCCGCAGATGTGTTAGGATTCGCGTTGCGAATCGATTTGATATATTATTTCACTATTTTGCATTTTATTTTGATGTATTTAGATGGCCCCACCTCCGGCCAATCATAGTCGTCGATGGTGGGATGCCCCAATCCTCCTTTTATTATAAATAGATGGTTTGTGGGCTGATTGAGGCATTTGCAGAATTTAGAGAAACACTATTCGCGGATTCCAGCGATCACCCCGCGCTGCCGACGCCGTGGAATCCTAGGTGACGACTCTTAGGCTTGTATCTCCCTCCCCAAGGTACCCCCTAACCCTAGCCCTCTTTTCCCCCTTCCAAACTCCCTCCCGCAGCCCCCAACAGCCCTCCAAGCAGCCCCCGTGTGGCTGTCGAGAAAATCCCCACTTGGTCACTGTTCAAAAATGAAATTCACTATTCCTAACCTATAATCCCCCCCTGTTCCACCGCCATCCTCCCTGAAGCCCCCAGCCAACCGCCTCTCCTCCTTCCTTCCACTGTTGCCGCCAGCCTCCCTGCAGCCCCAGCCTCCGACACCCCTTTTTGCTGTCCAGCAAAGCAACCCCCTTCTCAGCCCGCTGTCGACTGCCCAGTTCAGCCACCGCTGCCCTCCTCCAAGCCCAGCCACCTCGTATCGTCATCCACACTTCCCCGGCTCCGGATTCTTCAGTGCCTTGGTCAGCCCACTACTTTGTGAGTCTTATTTGTATTGGGATATTTTATTCATCATTTTATATTTGATTGGACTCTTGTACTTGTTTGAATGCATGATAGTTGTCTGTTAGATAATTATCTGGATTTGCAGGATTTATTCGTCGTACGCTCTTGCTTTGGCCCTCCACGCGGAGGAAAGTCTAAGCTTGTTTCGCCCTAATTAATTATTGCATCTTGCTGTAAATTAACTACGTGGGATGCCATTATTTATTATTCAATTGTGATTTAACCTGTCGGGCTTTGCATAACATGTAGGGTTAGGTCGCAGATTTTCCGCCGCCTATAGATTCGTCCTGCGTCACTTAGTCTCTTGGTAGCCAAAATAGTTGTTGTTCTGAGTGCATGGAGTGGAACAAGTGGTCAGCGGTTTCTCAAGGCCAAAGGTTGGTGTATATGATGAACAATGGGATGCACCAATCTGATTAGAGAATACCATTGTAAGTTTTCCAATGATTCCTCAAGATACAACTCGTTAAATTTCAAACTTTTATCCTATTTACTAACTCTCATTAGTTTTTTTTTTTGAACTAGACATTCATCTCTCAGAGAATTTTTTTTTTTGAATTTATAAATCCATTGGCTATGCATGGCATTGTTGAGCATTCCTTGTAGTCTGTAGAAGTATGCATAAGAGTCATGGAAGTATTCTATGGTGCACATTAATACAAACCTGTAAACTATTTGTTCTTTCTAAAATTTAGAGCTAGATTAGCAAGCTATCTTAGTTTTTGTTAGCTAATTATGTTTGATCTTTAGTTGGTACCGAAGCTAAATTGCCCTATTTCCGTCACTGCTTCCAAAAGATGAAATAATGGAAAGTAAAATAAAGCACACCTCATATGTTTGGATCTAGCCTTGCCATGATAAGGAATAATTAACAACCATCTTGCTTGAAGAGAGGTAGAGATCATCTCTTGGAAGTTAACTCGAGCAACCATCCATGCATGCTTGCAATTACCTCGATTGCACATCTTTAATTATTACAAACAAAATTCACCATTAAGAATAATAAGTGACCTATTTTCATTGCAATATATATATATATATATATATATGTAATACAATGAAAATATATATGATAATATGATAACATGGAACGTGCTGAAATGATCGAAAGTGTATCGATTGGTGCTTCGTGCTGTAATACATGTTTTTATATGATATTCCTGGTATAGAGGACTGGGGTGTAAAGACTCTCCATTGTATTAGAATTCTGGTCGTTACGAACCTTCTCAAGATAAAACCGTATAATCCTTCCATGTTCGAAGATCAGTCTGCGACAAGAATGTGGAATACTTTTGTTGGGCTTCAGGTACTCGTGCGCTAATTCAGCAAATGCGTCATCTATCTTTTCCTCTATGTATCTTATTGCCTCTTTCTCTGTGCAGTGGTGCTCTTTCTTGTATAGACCAACTGCCATCCATTCCTCGGTCACTGGATTCTGAACCCAAAAAAAACAATTTACAGTTACCCATTTAAGAGATAATTGGTTTAGCAAAAAATTATATTTACTGATATACTTACTAGTAATGCCAGATAAGAAGTTAATTGCTCATGGATTATGGATCTATGATCCAAATATTTTGTATTTTCTGTTATAACATTGCCCATGAGGAACATGGATGGTAATAATCTGATGGAAACTGCTAGTCCTTTCTTAGTTTGCTCAACATGTTCTTCGAAGCTCAATATCTGCTTTGCATCTTTACGCACCCTCGTAGTTAGGTAATCTTGGATTTGCAATTTTCTCTGTCAAATGAAACATAAAATTTGGCTTTGAAAGTTTTTAGATAGGAGTATATATTTACATATTTTCATCAATTATTATGTCCCTTACTAGATTATGTAAGTAGGGGAAGACATCCTTTCCTTGGGCATTCTTTGCTTCAATTGCCAAATCATTCATGTTATTATAGACACCCATAAATACTCGTTTCAATGTTCTCGGGAGAGCATGCTCAAATGCAGGCTTCCATCTGAATACATGGTTACTTCAAAAATCTTGTGTACATTGTTTCATAAAGTATTTGGAGAAACATGTAGACTTACTCATTTATTGCTTGGCAAAACAAATTTAGTTCATCAATTGATTCATGACTTTGAAAGACATCCCTGAGTATGATTTCAAGGCAATTGCTTTTGGTATATGCAATCCTGGAGGCCGAAAATTCTGGCTCAAATATAGTTGCACTAATTGAGAAGTGGATCTCTCGTGGGTTTAGTTGGGTCACAAGAAGATCATCAAAGCCACAAGAATTCCACCACCTGCAATGTTTAAGTTTAATTAGGAATGTATTGATAAATTTGGCTTGCCTTATCAAATAGAGTTACAGTTCCACTCACTGGATTATAGAATTAGCTTCTCTTGTGTGCATTGCATGCAGCTTGTTGTGCTCTAATTTGGCGAGTTCCAAGTATTTTGAATTATTGATATTGGACATCCTTAATATAATCATACAAACGCAGAACATGGCTTAGACAAATTATCTACTATGCATGTGCAATTGTGCATAGTAGTTAAGAAGCAAATTGTATTACCTGTATATCGTATTGCAAATCCAAACATCATTATCCCCATAATAGTCGATATATTGTCTTGCTTCAAGTCTAGGAAGACTTATCTTCCATGGATTTTTTAGTGCCCACTCAATCTGTTGATTTTTTAAAGTAAGAGAATCATGAACCATTGTTCTTCTTGTTAGAACTGTGGGGAAGACTGAAGCAAGTTACCTCCTTATGTAAGGCTTTCTTGAGCGCCCACTTGTCATGTACGTGATTATCTTCAATTCCATTCACCAGATGTTGCTTCGCAAAAGATTTTGCTTGTTTTAGTATCTTCTCTCCTGGAAATGCAGTCTGGGAGAACCGATACAAGGAGAAGAATTCTGAAACTCCTTGATGTGTCTCGCCCATCAAGCATAAGAAGCTATCATCACCATCTTTGAAGTATTCCAACACATCTGTAAGTCACCCAATATTGTAGGGATAACTAATAAGAGGAGTTTAATTTGGAGAAACTAGCATCATTTGTTGATGTAATCATGTAAATAATGTGTTTATACTTGCTATTTTGCAAATAATAAAAAAATTTAAGTGTTGGAATATATCCCCATGTGGTGAAATCATGTAATCGTGTCCTCTCAATAAAGAATTTTGTGCCACTCTACCTATTGCATAGATCCTAATACTAAGGTTATTTGAAATTGAATAAGATGGGAAACTCAGTGACGAGGAAAAATGTGTAACAAGAAAACCATAGTTAGTAGAAACCTTGGGAGATTGTCAATTAAAAAATAAAAAAAATCTTAGTGGTTTATAAGTCGGATGATATGCATGAGGAGGCCTTACCAGGGGATATTGGGTAGCCATGTAGCCTAAGTAATCGAAATGACATGGATGTATCATCAATATCAGTAATATAAGCATCTCTTCCCCATGCCAATCCATCTTTTCTAATATTTCTGCAAATCAACAGTAGTCATTTTATGTGGATCATTTTAGTGTTGCATAATACTTCAATATCTTGGCTAATGATAGTATATATATATATAATTGCACCTCATTAGTATTAAAACTATCATTATGCATGACTAAGTTCTTACCTGTACAAGAAGTCAAGCATAATGGAAATTTCCTCACGAAAATGGTGATCTATTCCCAAACGTTGGACTGTATCGACTACCCAACTGCGCTCATAAGTGTCAAAAGGATAGAAACATGGAGCTGTAATATTCATATAGAGAATAATCAATGTATGCTTTACATAATTAATCTGAAATATATGTTTGCAACATTTAAGCATAATAAGGTGATATTTACCATGGTCTTCAAATGTTCTCACTATGTAGGTCAAGTATTCAAGACATTTTTTGTCACGAGTGTTCAAGTAAGCCGCTGCAGTAGCTGAGGGGGAATCCAAGAAGCTTCCATTTGCAGATTGAAGCTTTAGCATTCTATCCCATTGCACCAATTCTTGTAATGCTTCCAGTGAGAAAAGCATAGTAGTTCGAACTGAGTGGATCACTTCAAGGGGGATCCTACAATGAGTGAATACGTTTCCAGTATCAAGTCAGGCTATATTAGTTCAAATTCTTCCTGATTAATTTAATACCTGATTATCTTTTCCTCTCTCAGGGTGATGATATGCTTCAAACATGGTAGATCATAGGGAAGGTTGAGCCCCAAACTTCTAGCTTCGTTTAGCATTGAAGGGAATACAAACTCAAACCCCACAGTTCTTCCAATACTTTTTTCCTTTTCTAGATCCTGAGTATGTGTTTGCAAGAAATGGAGTCCTGTTTACTAACAATGCACCAATTAGTAAATCAATATATCACCCTATTTACTAGTATTTTTCATCACCGTATTGTTTTCATTTTAAAAATTAGAGAGTTTAATAGATTGTACTTTAGAATTATAATTTTTGTGCTATCAAATTATGAAAAAAATATAGTAATGCACAATTTTGTTTTGGATAAAATCACAAGTTGTGATTTTTGAGATTAGGTTAGCTCTTCATGTAGCACTTAATGATGCAGAAGGAAGACTCTTAAACTTGAGCCCAAATAATGATATATAGGAATATAATTATATAACTATATTTACTATATTTATTTATATGGTGTATTAGTTATTGCTCCAGATGATTATACTCATTCATTGTGTTCATGATATAATCTCTAGATCTTTTTGATTGTTTTAAAGGAATTTTACATTGGTTCAGGGATATTAAGGGTGCAAACAAGATGAAGGAACTTTTGTTGTCGCACCCCAAAAAGTGAATTCTACTTTTTGGGATATTAATTAATACATGTCTTCTACTTGTGTGCATAGATTTGGGCATGAGAGAAGGTGATGTGTCATGTAAGAAGGCGAATGGCCTGTAAGAAAGCAGAGAGATGTGGCAAGGCAATTAGTCGAGAAAAGATTATTAGGCAAAATCAGAAAATTTGGTTCCCCAAATGCTAAACCAGCACTGCACATGTATGAACGACATGTGAGATGATAGGTTTGATGTTTGTATTACAAAAGATCAACTAAGGAAATGTTAGATAACTGTGTTGCACCATATGGGGGGTTATGCATGAACTGATGGTGTACTAAATCCACCTAGTTGAACCCAAGGGTTTAGTGACTTACAATGTTTAATACACTTGTGCTTGTGAGTGTTACTCATTGTGGTTTTGAGCTTTCACCTTGTTAGTGCATCGAGTAATTTGCATGTCTTGTCCTTGATTCACCATATGATTATATAACTGCACTTACTAATTACTCTTCTTCCTATTGTATATAGAAGTGTTAATCGTGAAAGATGAGGGTACCTCGGGGATTATTTATGGTACTCTAAATAATGGAGGTCGTTACAAAATTTACTCCTGCTAACCTCATTAAATGAACATGACTTTTGCAGGAAAGTAATCCTAAAGCTAAAGGTGGTCGACCAAGAGATGGGCAAATGCTTTAGAAGTCTTTTACTCTTGTACATTAACTGATGAATAATGTGTGAACTGTTATGAAAGTGAGACCCATGGTTTTTTGTACGTACATATCCACGTATTTTTTTGTATGTGCTTGTGGTTGCTTTGATCTATGTCATGGTTTTGTGGTTTGATTAATTCTTCTTTGTATGTTCAACTAAGGACATCATCTATGAGGTAGTCGAGTGTTTCCCTATACCATACTTTGTCATCAATAAGCCCAAAATAATGATTGATGCAGAATCAGAGTTTGAGCATGTGTTTTATATATGACAGTGTGCTTAAACATGTTTTAGAGGACAATCATGCCATAATCATGTCAGGGTTTGGCTCAAGAAGTTGTTTGCATGCTAAGAGGACATAGAACACAAGATGTGGACCGGAGACAATATTTGGCATATAGAAGGAAATGGGATGTAAAAGATACCCAATGGTAAGGCCTACTCCAATGGTCCATTAGGAATGTTGTTTATCTCTTACAGCTAAGTCCCACATTGTGAATAAAAGTTGTGGTATCACTAAACTATAAATATGTATACATGTGCTTGTATTTTTGTTACTACATGAAGTAATAAAATTGTTGTGTTAAGCTATTTTGGTATTTTCTCATTCCCGAAGGCTCTCTCGCCTAGATCACATTTGTGATTTAGCACTTTCTCTCATGCTGCTTAAGCTCCTGGTCTCATGCCGCTCTCCCACTATTTCTCATTTACTCATATGTAGCACCATGAAATATCCGTAAAGCACCCTTTGGCATGTCTTGCTCTAACACTGAGGGTATGGGGATTTCCAATGGAGAAAACAAAGGGTTTTGAGAGTTACGGCGTTGCACATTCCCAGGTGCACACATGTGCATTTGATGTATGATTGCACCCTGAAAAACCCTAATAAGAGAACACATTGTTGGAAGCATCGTATATGTGCCCGCGACCACGCTACCTTGCCTCTCTCAACTTGCCGAGCACCACTTCGCCAAACACTCACTACTCTACCGAGCACGCACACCACACTTCTCGGCTAGCACCTCCAACCTCTACTTCTTGGCGAGATGCCCCTCCAACATGCCTCCTTAGCGCGAACTCCACCACTCTGGCGAGATCACTCACACTACACTACCCGGCGAGATGCACCCCCCCCCACAACTCCCAGGCGAGCTCTCCACTCAACCACCTCTCTTTACTCCTGCGAGTTGGCGAGCACTGCAGGCGACCCGGAGAGAGCTTCCAGCGGCGAGCGGGTTGCACCGGCAAACCTCCTGTAGGCGAGATGCACAGTCCTGTAGGCGAGAGCTCCTCCTTCCTTTACTCCGGCGACGAGCTGGTGGCGACGTGCTCGGCGAGAGGACTTGGCGAGTACGGCTGGCGACTTCTCCTGCGGGAGGTGGCAGGCGACAAGGAAATGGCGAGATACTTTTGCGAGAGAAGATGGCGAGAGATTAATTAATTCCTGCGGGAATAATAACTCCTCTCACTCTCTCTCTATAACCTCTCTCTCTCTCTCTAATATTCTGCCGAAGGAAAAGGGCTCTCCCAATTTTCTATTTCAACAACTTCATCAAATAAAACTACAAAGGGGGGAGGGGGGGGGGGGGGGGGGGGGTGGGGGGGGCTACTTATAGGCAAAACAAAACAACAATCTTCTCTCTCCGCAATAAATGCGGGCTCTCTCTCCTCCACCTATACAATTTAAAATTCATAGTAATAAAACCTTTAAACAAATGTTGACCAAGTCAACAAAATAAAACCAACAAACTCTCCCTCAAACTTGGCAGCACATGCCGAGTTTGCCTTTGAGCTTCGCAAACGTCTCTGCCTTCAGCGCCTTGGTGAAAATGTCCGCGACCTGCTCTCCGGTAGGGCAATACACAACTTCCACAGTCTTCAACTCCACTTGCTCCCGAAGGAAATGATATCTCGTCTCGATGTGCTTGCTCCTTCCATGCAGCACCGGGTTCTTCGCGAGCTGGATGACCGACATGTTATCCACTAACACTGTCGTTGGCCCTTCCTGTCCATGATGCAATTCCTCCAATAAGTTCCTCAACCAGATGGCTTGGCAAGTACATGCCGCAGCTGCAATGTACTCCGCCTCACATGACGATAAGGTTATCGTAGCCTGCTTCTTCGAACGTCATGAGAACGTCGCGGTTCCCATATGAAATGCATATCCGGAAGTGCTCTTCCGATCGTTCACGTCACCACCATAGTCGCTATCCGAGTAGCCGACTAACTTCAACTCTCCCGCAGATGAGTACTTCAGACCATCCCTTGTCCCATTCACATATCTTAGGATTCTCTTTGCTGCAGTGAAGTGGTCCTGCTTGGGCTCTTCCATGTACCTGCTTACTACCCCAACCGCATACATGATGTCAGGTCTGGTGAAAGTCAAATACCTTAGACTCCCAACCAAACTCTTGAACATCGTTGGGTCCACAACTTCTTCCTCCGAGTCCTTCCTCAACTTTGTTCCGGGATCAGCGGGAGTGGAGATAACCTTGCTATTCTCCATCCTGAACTTCTTCAAGATCTCCTCCGCGTACTTCTTCTGCGAGATGAAGATCCCATCTCCTCTCTGCTGCACCTCCACGCCTAAGAAGTAGTTGAGCTCTCCCAAGTCTGTCATCTCGAACTCACTCTTCATCATCCTTTTGAACTCCTCGAACATAGCTGTGTTGTTCCAGGTGAATATCATGTCATCCACATATATGCATAGGATCATGATATCACCGTTCTTCTCCACCTTCAGATACAGAGCATACTCGTACGGGCACTTGATGTATCCATGCTTCTGAAGGAATGTATCGATTCTCCCATTCCATGCTCTTGCCCCTTGCTTTAGCCCGTACAGTGTTTTTCCCAGCTTGCACACCTTCTTCTGCTGGCCCTTCACAACATACCCCGGAGGCTGCTCGATGTACACATCCTCCTCCAGGTAGCCATTGAGGTATGCTGCCACCGCATCCATCTGCATGATCTTCCACCCATAGTGAGCTGCCAGTGCGATGATCAAACTGATGGTGTCAATCCTCTCCATTGGGGCATAGACCTCGTCATAGTCCACTCATTGGACTTGCATGTAGCCCTTCACGACAAGCCTAGCCTTGTGCTTCTCCACAGCTCCATCCTTGTTCTTCTTCACCTTGTAGACCCACTTCACCCCGAGGGGTTTGTGGCCCGCGGGTGGATCGACCAGCTTCCAAGTTTCATTCTTCTTTATGGAAGCCATCTCAGCATCCATCGCCATCCTCCAAGGTTTCTCCTGGGCAGCTTCGTCGTAGGAGTGCGGCTCGCAATCTGCCAACAAGCAATATAAAGAAAAATTGTTAAGTGTTGGTGCCGTCTCCTCGTAGATCTCCTCCATCCTCCTCATCCTAGGTTGAGGACGATCATCTTTGCTTCCACTAGTGCTTGCTCCACTAGAACTTCCTCCACTTGAGTTGGGAGTGCAAGCTCCCCCTGAATGTCTGCTAGGTGGTGATGGTGGCTCAGCCCCACCATCCCCAGCTCCTGCTTCGTGACCACCTTCCTCCTCATCTTCAAAGAACATCCCCTTCTTGCTCCTTGTCTCCTCATCCCAGCTCCAGCAGCTGTCTTCTTCAAACACCACGTCCCTCGAGACTATGGTCTTCTCTGACACCGGGTTATATAGCTTGTAAGCCTTGCTCTTCGGAGCATAGCTCACAAAATGCACTTCTTGTTAAAATTTTTGATTGGAACGTTTAGGAGTAAGCAGGAGTTGTATCAACAAGAGTTATAGCCAAACAACCACAATGCAAAAACAACAACACAAGAAATCTTTATTGAAATAGAACTGCTTTACAATGCGAGGCATACATGGCGAGACATGATTCATAAGAATCACGGAGACGAGAAGAACAAACACACCAAAAAACAGAAACCGACGGTCTGCCAGAAAGAGACCGCTCGGACTGTAACAAAGGCTCAGACCGCCCGGATTGTTCTGCTATATTTCCAGACCGCTTGCACAGTCAGACCGCAGAAACACCTTGAGATCGCGCGAACAGAAGCAGACAAACTGAACTGCCAGACCGCAATCCCAGACCGCACGAACTGAAACTTATTGAACTGAACGAAGAACGGAAGCTGTCGCCAGATCGCAACTCAGATCGCCTAACCGCTGAAGGTCGCCTGATCGCTGAGCTCGATGCGAACAGCACAAGAACAAAAAACCAATTCGCTGACAGACCGCAGACGAACTGTTTAATCGAGCCACCGGAAATCACCAAGGAAGGAGACCGCAACCTGCTGACCGCAAACAGTTCTCGTTAGGAATGACGGGCCATGCACCCCTATTTATAGGCGGGTGGACGGATGTCGTCACCGCACAAACCGGGATACAGTCACCACCCATCAGATCGCGAACGGTCTCAAAATGCCAGACCGAGCGAACACAGCATTTGGACAATATTCAGTCCAAGACCGAAGTCAGCAGCAAGTCGCGCACAAACCGCGCGGACACAGTGATCACCCTCCCTGAGATCGCCAACACAGAGAAGCAACTGGCCGACTTGAACCAAGTCGCCAGAACATCAAAACCAAGCCGTCCGGTCACAACGGTCAACCAAGAACAGACCGACTAGAACAAGACCGGAAACAGCCCGCAACAGGTCGCCAGAACCAGCGACCAAACCCAAGAAGCAAGCTGTCCGATCACACCAGATCGCCAGACCCAAACCGCCAGAGAACCAGCGCAGACCGCGCGGTCTCTGCCTTCAGACCGGCCGGACTCTTTTCCACTTCACTTCAACAATTTCAACACTCCCCCTTGAAGTGGGAAGTGGAAACTAGCCCAAGCAACTCCCTTAACCGAGTAAACGGTCCCTTCGCCAGCGGCTTTGTGAAGATGTCAGCGACATTGTCCACACTCCGAACATGCTCGACCATAAGAGATCCTCCCAACACCTTTTCACGAATGAAATGGTGCTCAATCTCTATATGTTTGGTCCTCGCGTGACAGACTGGATTGTTGACCAGCTTGAGAGCACTCTCATTGTCCCCGCGTAGCATAGTGGGACCTCGAACTTCCTGATGAACGTCCTCTACCAACCTCCTGAGCCAAACGGCTTCCTGAGCTGCCAAGGCCGATGCCTTGTACTCCGCTTCTGTGGTAGATACAGACACCGAGTCTTGCTTCTTGCTGCACCAAGAAATAGCTGTGGGGCCCGCCATAAAGACATAACCAGACGTTGATCTCCGATCATCCACGTCTCCCCCATAATCAGCATCCATGAAACCATGCAACTCCAAGCTTGACCCTCTCCTATATAGGAGACCCAAATCAGAGGTCGACTTCACATACTTCAATATGCCTTTTGCCGCCAGAAGATGAGGTTTCCGTGGTTCCGCCATGTACCGACTCACCTTGCCAACTGCATAAGCAATATCCGGCCTTGTGATCGTCAAGTAGATCAAGCTCCCAACCAGAGCTCGGAACACCAACGGATCAGATAAAACTCTCCCCTCATCCTTTCGAAGCTTATGATGTTGCTCCAAAGGTATAGAGCTGCTCTTTCCTTCCTCCATGCCAAATCGTTTCACGATTCGCTCCGCATATCCTTCCTGAGAAATGAGCACTCCGCTCTCCCGCCTCTGGACCTCGAGTCCAAGGAAATGGTGAAGCTCTCCCAGATCCTTCATCTCGAATCTGATAGCAAGCTCAGCCCTGAGTCTTGCAACAGCTTCCTTCGAGTTCCCGGTGACAATCATGTCATCCACGTACAGCAGCACAATCACCCGAAGCACCCCCTCTTTCTTGATGAACAAGCTTGAATCAGAGTCTGAAGCAACGAATCCGCAGAATAAGAGATATTCTGCAATCTTCCCGTACCACGCCCGAGGCGCTTGCTTCAACCCGTACAGGGCCTTCTTCAATTTGCAAACATAGTCCGGATATTCCTTCGAGATGAAACCTTGCGGTTGAATCATGAAGATATCTTTGTCAATCTCGCCGTATAAGAAAGCATTCTTCACGTCGAGTTGTCAAACCTCCCAACCACTCGAAGCCGCCAAGGCAATAACAAATCGAACCGAAGTCATCTTTGCCACTGGACTAAATGTTTCATCATAATCTTCTCCGTACTGCTGTGAGAACCCGCGAGCTACAAGGCGAGCCTTGTAACGCTCGATACTACCACCAGCTTTCTTCTTTAGCTTGAAGACCCACTTGCAAGTGACAGGAGTAGTACCCTTGGGCTTGGGCACAAGAGACCATGTCTCATTCTTCTCGAGAGCTGACATTTCTTCTTGCATAGCAATGTCCCACTCCTTCACACCTCTGGCCTTCTCAAAGCTCGACGTCTCCCTTTCATCTAAGGGACCAGCAAAGAAACATGAAACAAAGTTCACCATGTTTCCTCCTGTGTATCGATCTGGTGGTTGAATAGTCCTCTTCGACCTCCTAAAAGGTTGCTCCTGACTAACCACCTCCTCAGCTGCTTCTTCTGTGCAAGCTCCTTTTCCAGATGAACATGGAGCATCGCTCCCCCTGCTTTCAGAACCTGAAGCCCCCATCTCAGAGCTTGACACAACTGGAGCTCCTGGTGAAACAGGCAACTCCACTTGAAGACTTCCCGTAGCTTTTCCTCCTTCATCAATCCTGCTCTCTGGTAGTTCAACTCCTGAACTCCCCTTGTAGGAAGTCACTTCATCGAACACCACATCCCGAGAGACAATTGACCTCCGTGTCTCAGGATCCATGCATCTCCAACCCTTCTTCCGCTCATCATACCCAACAAAGACTAGCTTCCTTGCTTTCGCATCTAGCTTTGTTCGAAGAGCATCAGGAATATGCACATAGCAGGTTGATCCGAACACCCGAAGGTGAGCAACACTCGGCTTCTCCTTGAACATTAGTTCGTGAGGGGTCTTCATGTTGATAGGACTCAGAGGCAATCTGTTGATGACATAAGCTGCAGAAGACATTCCCTCCGCCCAGAAGGACTTTGGGATACTCTTGGCATGAAGCCAGCATTTGCAGGTTTCCGTCAGATGACGGATCTTCCTTTCCGCAACGCCATTCTGTTGTGGAGTATGGGCACAAGTGAGCTCTCTCCTGATGCCATGCTTCCTGCAAAAACTTGAGAACGCACCATAGGTGAACTCCCCACCATTGTCAGTTCTAAGTTTTTTAATCCGCAGGCCAAGCCGACCTTCAACCAGCTCCTTGAACTCCACAAATTTTGCAAAGGCTTCTGACTTCTCTTTCAAGAAATACACCCAGACATATCTGGTGTAATCGTCAATCAACACCAACATGTATCTGTTGCCTCCAAGGCTTGGGGTGGCAGTCGGTCCCATCAAATCACCGTGGATGCACTCCAACGGCACTTTGCACCTTGTTTGCGATTTGTCAAATGGAAGTCGATGAGACTTACCAAACTGACATCCTTCGCAGACATGACCGTCTCCATAGGAGGACAAGCTAGGCAAGCCATTGACAAGGCCCCTTACCGCCATAGCCTTCAATTTGTCCATGCCTACATGCCCCAACCTTTCATGCCAGATGGCCGCGCCATCATTTGTCCTCATCTTATCAACATAGGCACTTGTCGATAAAACGAACAAGTCCTTCACCCGCTTGCCGACATGAATAACTTCTCCCTTTATTTCCGGTTGAGTTTTGAGAAACTTCACTTCTGTAGGGCCAAACAGAACGTGATAACCGGCATCGACCACATTGGTCACAGAGAAGAGATTCTTCTTCATACCAGGCACGTGATAAACACTCCTCAACGTGAGTGGACCCTTATCACTGCTTAGAGAGACGACTCCTTCGTGCTCTACAGGATGAATAGAATTATCAGCCGTTATGATAGCATTGTTACCTGAGTAAGGTGCCAAAGAAGAGAACTTTGATCCATCCCCGGTGAGATGATGTACACACCCTGAATCAACAATCCAGTCCTCTTCATAGTTGATGGAAGCCAAGGCCTTAACGGGCATCGCCGTTATATTAGACACAAAGGCTCCTCCCCATCCAACTTCACCAGACTTTGCCGTCTCCTTCTCCACTGCATGTCCCAGCTGAAGATTCACCCGACAATCTTTCTTGAAGTGCCCGGTCTTATTGCATCTAAAGCATCTTGGTCCCTCTCCTTTCTTCTTCCCATCAGACTTAGGAGCATAGCCCCTATCTTGCTGACCTGAAGTGGAGGGTCCATCATGACCCGGCTTCTTCTTCTCCCATTTCTTCTTCCTCTTCCCAGAGAACATCACATCACTTTCTCCCCCGGAGATAGAAACCCCTGCCATCTGTCTTGCTAAACTTTCTTGCGAAGCAAGAAGGTTCTCCAGCTCTAACAACGACGGTTGATTTGCCCAACCCTGAACTGAAGTTACAAAAGCAAGATACTCCTTCCGCAACCCGCGGATGATATGCCTCTTCAGCTTTGCCTCAGAGATTGGCTCATCAGGGTCCAAAGCAGAAATCTCTGCCGTGAGGTTCTTCATCTTAAGAAAGAAGGTAGAAATAGAAAGATCGCCTTGAGAGGCTCTTGCCAACTCATTTTCAAGAAATTGTAGCCTCGCTACATTCTTCTTATTGAACAATCCATCCAAGGATGTCCAAATCTCAGCAGCAGACTTACATCCGATAATATGATCAAACAGCTCCGGTGAGATAGCCCTTTTGAGAGTGAACTCTGCCTTAGCATTCAACCTCCTCCAAAGTCTCACCTCTGCCATATTATCTCCTGCTAGAATCACCTCTTGTGTGTCTTCTCCGCCAACTACTTCCCATAAATCCTCGCCAAGCAAGTAACTCTCCATACATGACTTCCACTTTTTAAAGTTAGTCGATGTGAGGAGTTCAATACCAAGACCTCTTGCGAATCCGCCTTCCATGGCAACCTATGTGGTCTCTTCTTCACAAAGACGATGGCAACTCTAGTTGATCACTGCTTATCCACTCCAGGAACCTCCCTCTGATACCATGTTAAAATTTTTGATTGGAACGTTTAGGAGTAAGCAGGAGTTGTATCAACAAGAGTTATAGCCAAACAACCACAATGCAAAAACAGCAACACAAGAAATCTTTATTGAAATAGAACTGCTTTACAATGCGAGACATACATGGCGAGACATGATTCATAAGAATCACGGAGACGAGAAGAACAAACACACCAAAAAACAGAAACCGACGGTCTGCCAGAAAGAGACCGCTCGGACTGTAACAAAGGCTCAGACCGCCCGGATTGTTCTGCTGTATTTCCAGACCGCTTGCACAGTCAGACCGCAGAAACACCTTGAGATCGCGCGAACAGAAGCAGACAAACTGAACTGCCAGACCGCAATCCCAGACCGCACGAACTGAAACTTATTGAACTGAACGAAGAACGGAAGCTGTCGCCAGATCGCAACTCAGATCGCCTAACCGCTGAAGGTCGCCTGATCGCTGAGCTCGATGCGAACAGCACAAGAACAAAAAACCAATTCGCTGACAGACCGCAGACGAACTGTTTATTCGAGCCACCGGAAATCACCAAGGAAGGAGACCGCAACCTGCTGACCGCAAACAGTTCTCGTTAGGAATGACGGGCCATGCACCCCTATTTATAGGCGGGTGGACGGATGTCGTCACCGCACAAACCGGGATACAGTCACCACCCATCAGATCGCGAACGGTCTCAAAATGCCAGACCGAGCGAACACAGCACTTGGACAATATTCAGTCCAAGACCGAAGTCAGCAGCAAGTCGCGCACAAACCGCGCGGACACAGTGATCACCCTCCCTGAGATCGCCAACACAGAGAAGCAACTGGCCGACTTGAACCAAGTCGCCAGAACATCAAAACCAAGCCGTCCGGTCACAGCGGTCAACCAAGAACAGACCGACTAGAACAAGACCGGAAACAGCCCGCAACAGGTCGCCAGAACCAGCGACCAAACCCAAGAAGCAAGCTGTCCGATCACACCAGATCGCCAGACCCAAACCGCCAGAGAACCAGCGCAGACCGCGCGGTCTCTGCCTTCAGACCGGCCGGACTCTTTTCCACTTCACTTCAACAATTTCAACACTTCTCGCTCTTGTCATCGAGCTTCTTCCTTCTTTGGTCAGGAATGTGAGCATAAGCTACACACCCAAAAACCCTCAAGTGCTTCACACTTGGCTTCCAGCCACTCCAAGCCTCGAACGGGTTCACGAACTTCACACTCTTTGTGGGGCATCTGTTCAGTGGATACACTGCACACTGCACTGCCTCCGCCCAGAACATCTTCGGCAACCCTTTGCCATTCACCATACTTCTCGCCATATTCATGATGGTCAAGTTCTTCCTCTCCGCCACTCCATTCTGCTGAGGTGATTATGCAGCAGTTAACTGATGAGAAATCTCGTTCTCCTTGCAGAACCCATCAAACAATCTAGAGGTGTACTCCCCATCTCTATCGGTCCTTAGCACCTTCAGTGGCTGACCACTCTCATTTTTCGCCATCGCCTTGAACTCCCTGAACTTGTCAAGGGCCTTAGATTTCTCCATCAAAAAATATACCCAACACTTCCGACTGAAGTCATCCGTGAAGGTGATGTAGTACTTGCTTCCGCCCACTGAGGTGGTCTCAAACGGACCCGCGATGTCCGAGTGAACCAGTTCAAGTTGTCTCTTCGCTCTTCGAGACTTCCCTCCTTCAAACGTTTGCCTCTTCTGTTTCCTCTTCGTGCATGCCTCGCAGACTTTCTCCGGAGGTGAGATCATAGGTAGATCCTCCACCATCCTGGAGTGGGATAGCAACTTCAAGCCTGTGAAGCCCAAATGGCCCATCCGATGGTGCCACAGCCATGCTTTCTCTTCTTCCTCCGTCCTTGCGAGACATGTCGTCTCGTGAGTATCCATCTTCAGTGTAAAGAGACGGTTCGCCGTCATCTTCACCTTCACCACTTCTTTCCCTTGATGGTTCTTCATCGCCAAAGACCCATCCTTCAACTGGACGCAGTAGCCTTTCTCCACCAACTGCCCAAGGCTTAAGATGTTAGTCTTCAAGCCTGGCACATAGAACACATCATTCAAATGCACCTTTTCTCCATTCATCTTCGCAACCACCAAGCCTTTTCCTTCCAGCGAGATCTTTGACGCATCACTAAAACTAACCTCACCCCCACTGGGTTCCATGTTAGTGAACATCTCCCTATCTCCACACATGTGGTTGCTCGCTCCTGTGTCCAGGTACCACACTTCATTTCCACCTTCCTCCGCTCCTCGGTAGGTTAGGAACATCATCGGATCTCTAGCGCCAGTGTTGTTCCCGTTGTTCCTAGCCTCGGCATAGTGGTTTGCCTCTTCTCTCTTCCTCGGAGCCCAGCAGTCAAAGCTCATATGCCCGAACTTGTTACAGTTGTAACATTGGATTTGGGACATATCTCATCGGCCTCTTCCTCGGCCTCTTCCTCTTCCTCTTCCTTCTTGCCAACCTCCTTGAGGTCGCTCCGCCTCTCTTTGGAAATTTTGGTTTCTACCTCCTCTTCTACCTCTGCCTCTGCCTTGATGACCTCGGCCACGCTGGCCGCCTCCTCTTCTTGAGCTTTCGCCAAAGTTCAACTAGGTCTGGAGTACTTTTCCCAAGCCACTCACTTCTTCATCATCCTGCAACATCCTATACTTATGAGGCTGTAAAGAGCCTACAAGCTCGTCAACGGCCATCTTGGTGAGGTCCTTCGACTCTTCGATTGCCACCACTATATGACGGAACTTCTTGGACATAGATCTCAACAACTTCTCCATGAAGCTCACATCTTCGATCGTCTCCCCATTGCGCTTCATCTCATTTGTGAGCGTCCGCAGACGGGTCACATAGTCACCGACCTTCTCGGTGCTTTGCATCTTTGTTACTTCATACTCCGCACGGAGGGACTGCAACTTCACCTTCTTAGCCTTGTTTACCCCCTGCATGGAGCGTTGCAACACTTCCCATGCCTCCTTGGAAGTCTTCGCGTCTGAGATCTTCTCAAAGGTTGCTTTGTCAACCCCTTGGTACAACAAGAATAGAGCCTTCTTGTCCGCCTTCCTTGCTTCTCTAAGTGTCGTCTTCTGGGCGTTAGTCAACGCCGCCTCTGCTGCAGCAGTACGCTCCTCATACCCATTCTCAACTATATCCCATATTTCTTTGGAGGCGAGTAGTACTCTCATCTGGATGCTCCAGTTCCCATAATTTGTTTTTGTCAACTTGGGGACTTGCCCCGGCATCGCTCCGCCCGTCTCCAACACTTCTACTCCTCAAACCTTCCGAGTCACCGCAAAGGTTTGGAACCTGGCTTTGATACCACTTGTTGGAAGCATCGTATATGTTCCCGCGACCACGCTACCTCGCCTCTCTCAACTTGTCGAGCACCACTTCGCCGAACACTCACTACTCTACCGAGCACGCACACCACACTTCTCGGCTAGCACCTCCAACCTCTACTGTTTGGCGAGATGCCCCTCCAACACGCCTCCTTAGCGCGAACTCCACCACTCCGGCGAGATCACTCACACTACACTACCCGGCGAGATGCACCCCCCCCCCCCCCCACAACTCCCAGGCGAGCTCTCCACTCAACCACCTCCTCTCTTTACTCCTGCGAGTTGGCGAGCACTGCAGGCGACTCGGCGAGAACTTCCAGCGGCGAGCGGTCTGCACCGACAAACCTCCTGTAGGCGAGATGCACAGTCCTGTAGGCGAGAGCTCCTCCTTCCTTTACTCCGGCGATGAGCTGGTGGCGACATGCTCGACGAGAGGACTTGGCGAGTACGGCTGGCGACTTCTCCTGCGGGAGGTGGCAGGCGACAAGGAAATGGCGAGATACTTTTGCGAGAGAAGATGGCGAGAGCTTAATTAATTCCTGCGGGAATAATAACTCCTCTCACTCTCTCTCTATAACCTCTCTCTCTAATATTCTGCCGAAGGAAAAGGGCTCTCCCAATTTTCTATTTCAACAACTTCATCAAATAAAACTACAAAGGGGGGGGGGGGGGGGGGGGGGCTTATTTATAGGCAAAACAAAACAACAATCTTCTCTCTCCGCAATAAATGCGAGCTCTCTCTCCTCCACCTATACAATTTAAAATTCATAGTAATGAAACCTTTAAACAAATGTTGACCAAGTCAACAAAATAAAACCAACACACGTGGCCTAGAGCGCGCCCGTAATCGAAGACACATGACTTTCCTGTAGGTTCCAACTGTTACTTGGGAGAGAGGGCATTGATGCACGCTCGTCCAAGGGGAACACACCCAGTTTGCACTACTCTTCAATGGTTTTCTTAAGGCTTTCATGTCTGGGAAGAAATATAAGAAGGTAACGACCCATCTTCCGACATTAGTATTACACATAGTTTTGCCTTTTGAAGTATTGCATTGGAGGCTCTGGATGCACTAATTAGTGGGCTTCAGTTTCTCAGTTCATTGAGAATCAATGAGGCATAAGATCAAACTCATGTAACAAGCCAAGACCCTGAAAAAAATCGTGTCATCAACATATTAAATATCCTTATGCTTACTGAACAATTCCAAGATTAGGCGTCGTCGGGTGAAGTCAGATTAATCGAGACTGGACCGGTGATGTTGCCATGACTTGCATCTAGGGTTTGAGATTTAGATGCGTTGGTGTGGTCATAATGCCACCGGATTGATCATCAAACATCGGATTTAGATGTTTGCCATGACTTGCATCTAGGGTTTGAGATTTAGATGCGTTGGTGTGGTCACAATGCCACCGGATTTAGATGCATTTGTATAATCGGTAGAATATGCTTTGGATTTATTAACCTTGTAATTCTATAGGGTTCCAATGGGGTTTGTGTGTAAAGCCCCTTGATTTTGATGTTATCCCTTTGGCAATTATAGTAGCCTACGGAGGGAGATCAACCAGTGTGTAATTGGTCATTATGGATACGTTGGAGAGCGATTGAAGGGTCTAACTGATCATCTCCCTATACTTCAAGTACAAAACGTTTGAAGGATCCGTAGGTATAATTGTTCATCTCTATAGATTTAAGAATGTCATTGTGGATTAGAGGTTAAGGAAGAAACTAGTAGGAGGGTGCTTTGGTTTAACCTGTCATTTCTGCAATATGCAGTTCGGTAGGGCTCGTTAGTTTAACCGGCCATTTGTATAATCTTGAATGTCAATGTGCATTAGTAATTCCCGTTGGAGGTCGATAGTAGGGTCTATCGATGCATGACATTTTGTCTTGCTGATATGTTAGAGTTTTACAATATGATAGGTGTCATGGTCGATCTGTGTGGTCGCACGGCTTGCATGCATACTACATTGTAGGACCCTTCTGCATATGGCAAACATCAAGAGAACATGATTGATGTTTGAGACACCCTAGTATGCTAGAATTTTAGTAATATGAATTGTCACGAAGTGCTAATATGCAAATTGACGTGGTTCCCCGAGATCTACTAGGGGTTTCCGGGAGGAGGTGGTGTTACACGGTTGTGGTTAGCTTCATAGTTGGCCCTCATTGTCCTCTCATATGTATTTGGTTGCAGGGAGGAGGTGGTGTTACCCGGGTTGAAATTTTCGCGAAATCCATTGAGGCCCGCTCCTTTCGCTCGTTTCTCACTTTCCGCCTTCCACAGCCTAGCCTTCTTCTCTATCGTCTCCGCCGCTCTCTCCCCCATCCATTTTCTCCAAACATAGCTTTCTTCTCTATCCTCTCTGCCGCATCCCTTCCGCCAGCTTCCGACGCTCTTGTTCTGCCACTGATTTCTGCAGAGTGAGTGTTCCACTTACGATCTGTTGGAGTCTTCCGAGTTCCGATAATCCAATATGTTCCAGTCTTCAAGTATTTGGGCATTTCGATCTGGGAATCAAACAATCGAAACTTCTGATCTCTTTCTCGTTTCTATTTCCTAGTTTTTTTGGTGCCCAGTAACTTTCAGGGGTATAAGATGAAATTATCTCAAGAGTTCAGGTGGAAGTCCAAATTGACAAATAAAACAAATTGATTCTCATGGCTGGTTTTTCCCATCGCTCCAAGTCAAGAATTATTCTTCTCAAGTTCTGTCAATAAGCTATTTTATATTGTTGATAAATTTTTAGAGTTCCTGAAAGAGGTGGTTTCATTGGCTGATGAAAAGAATATCTGCAATTGATTATTGCAAACTATGTTCGTGAAATCAAAAATCTGAAGAGTTTTGCTGAATGTCTCACTACTAAATTTCAGGATCTAGATTCAAATAAATGGCAGAGCAACAATGAAATAATACACAAAAAATAGCAGAGCCCTATTATTTTGAGTTTTGAAGATCCGAAACCTATTACTGCAATGGGGGTTAATACACATTCTGGAAAGACAGATGATAGCCTTAAGGTTGGATCTCAAAAATTTCAAATCCCAAATTCAGCAACCAGATGTCAAAGAAAGCACTTTATAAATCCTCATCAGCAACAATGAGGTCAGAGATTACTAAAATTGAAGAGGTATTGAAATCACTTTTTCATCAATCTCTTATTTAAATGCTTACTTTATAATTTATAGATTCCTTATGCATTTAATAAGGGGCACTAGAACCTCACCCGATCAATTAGGTAAAATGAAATCAACTCCAGTTTGATGTTAGATGCACTTTTAAATTGTGTTTCTTCCTATTTTCTTGGATGAACTAGTGCTTAATCACTTATATTGAAAGCGATGCCAAGAAACAATTACGAATGAAAAATAGTTTGTTTATCATCATGCATTTAAATTTTTGTTATTTCTTTTGTTTTTTTGTTACTTGAAATAATAAAAATTTAAAAATTTTGAATTAAATTTATCAAAAATCTAAATCTTTTACTTGGTACTCGGGTCGAATAAAAATCCTAGGTCCTCCACTATATATATAGGGCCATTTACCCGGACCTCCCCTCTAACTTTGCTAAATTACTGAGAGCACCCCTCTTAGTTTCAAAATTACAAAAACCTCCCCTTAAGTTTTCATTTCATTACAAAAACCTCCCCTGAAGATTTCATTTCATAACATCCATGCACAAAAATACCCCCCTCGGTGAACAGTGTCCAAGGATATTTTTGTTCATAGATGCAATGCAATGAAAATTTAAGGGGAGATTTTTGTAATGCAATGAAAATTTAAGAGGAGGTTTTTGTAATGCAATGAAAATTTAAGGGAAGGTTTTTGTAATTTCGAAATTAAGAGGGGTGCACCCAGTAATTATGCTAACTCAGGGGAGGTTTGGGTAATTATTTATATATATATATATATATATATTCTCATTTCTCAATGAAATTATATTATTATTAATTAAGAGTGAAATAAGTTTTACGTACCCTTGGCTATGAGCTCCTCATCTTGGCCCCACAGCGTGAGAGTAAGAACGCAGGAGAGAGTGCAAACAAGCCTATCGTACAGAAAGAAGAAATCGCTGTCCCCCCATGATCCATCCTTCAGTTGATTCTTCCTTATCCATTCCAAAGTTGTTGGAAAGTGTGGTTTGCTCGCATCGTCCGCCGCCGGAATCCTTGCAATCCACGCAGTGTCGTAGGCCGATGGGCTTATATCACCATCTCCCAAGGATGACAACATATCCTTGATTTCTCTCACCAGCGTATTCGCCCTCTCTTCTAATTGCTCGCTCACCTGCACCACCGCCGCCGCCGTATAATTATGAATATGTAACAGTACTGTCATGCGTAAGTATGTATGTATGGAAATATATGATTGAAAAATCTCGAAAGTAATTAACATGGAAGCATTTCATTTACCTGGTCACAAGTGTTTAGCTGCTTCCTTTGTTCGTGCTTCATCAATCCCGCCGCGTCTGTAACAATTGCTTTTGTAACGCCTGTACACATTAATTATAGGATTTCGTCAGGTATGTAGTATCATTACAAAACATAACATTTATCTCCCTGAAATTCACATTTCATAACATCCATGAACAAAATACCCTTCCTGAAAATATACTATGAGAGATGTATTTTTGTGTATCGATGTTATGAAATGTGAACTTCAAAAGAGATAAATATTATGTTTTGTAACATTCAGGCAGATTTTTGTAATTTCAATAATAAGGGAGGTGCAATATATATATATATATATAGAGAGAGAGAGAGAGAGAGAGAGAAATAATTATCAAAACTTTTTTTTGGAAGTTGACATAATTAGAGGCTGCATCTCTCTTATTTTTGAAATTACAAAAGTCTAATTCCCTATAAGTTTACATTTCATAACTTTCATGCACAAAAATATCTCTTTAATTTGGAGTAAATCTACAAAGGGGTTTTTTGTGCATGAATGTTATGAAAGATTTTTGTAATTTCAAAAATAACAAGTGTGCAACCTGTAATTTAAGAAGCTTAGAAAGGGTAGTCAGCGTAAAAGTCCATATATATAGATAGACACACGAACCTTCAGTAGGCCTTGTCCCTTTGGAGAAGCGATTTACAGCTGAAGGGTGGCTCAAGCAGCAGCTTGATGATGGCCGTCGTCTCAGCTGAAACCCGCCATGCAGCAGAGAATAACGCTGAAGAATCGCACTGTTTGTGAAGCTCATCATCGCCATTCCTCTCTGAGCTCGCTTCCTTTCTGCTCCGAATTCTCTATCTATAATAAATACTACAACGCAGTCTCCTCCAGTGCCGGCCGGCCCTTGTATATATATATATATATTTATAGCAGTTCATTAACTGCTCCCAATGGGTTGGTCCAATTATCATAATTCCATTCCTCAACTACTTGTCTAAACTATACTATTAATATAAAAGTTGAAGCTTCTGCTGAATAAACTAAAACAATTATTTTAAATAATTCCTAGCATATGGAGACTTCGTAGTGGCTGAGATCAACTGGCCGGTATCTTCTTGAAAGAAAATTAAGGTGCGTTTCTCACACCTAGTTTTAGGTGTGAGAAACAATACAGCCGTACGATCTGATGCTAACTTGGATGATATAAATGAGAGGGTCTTCCCCTTTTATGCGACTCAATGAGGTATTCTTGCAAAGTATAGAATATTCTAGACTCTTCTAAATTATTCTACACTCCTCTCATGACTATGTACAAGCCTCTAGACTATTCTACAATATTCAAGAGTATTATAGACTATTCTAGATTACTCCCAACTTCTACAAATCTCAACACACTTCTAGATATATACTTCTACACACATCTAGAGTTATCTAAAAGGTTTCACACTCTTTTAGAATATTCTACATTCTTTTAGAAATCTTACGCAATTACACAATATTCTAGCGCATTATTCTACACAACTCTAAAATCTTCTAGAAGTCTCCACATCATTCTAGAACCTTCCGTTATCTTCAAAATTTCTCTCCGGTGTTCTGGAGACTTCTGTATCCTTCTACGTCACAAGATAGCATGGTTACGCTTAATTCATATTCTTGGCATGCTCCCCCTATGCATGATCATCTTGAGTATGTAGTCATACTTGTGTCAAGGGCTCCCACGCCCAAGTACTCTTCGATCACTTTGACGACTTATCACCTCAACATGTTGCTTATTGCGCCATTCGCGCATGAAACCATGATCACGATTGCATCTTGAACTATATAGCAGCCCGTGACAATGAGGAGACTTCTTCGTAGCGGCTGAAATCAACTGGCTTATCATTTTGCAGGTAATCATGAGCTATATCCAATAACTACTGAGATGAAATGTGTTGACCAAATGAAAAATTAAAAGGGAACCAGCTTTTCATCTCGTCCGTTGAATCTCGCTCATTTTCATCTCGACCGCGAAATGGACTGGGGCCATGTGTGTTAAAGAATTAACAAACCCGACTCCTGTATATTCTGTCATGGTGCACATTACGAGTTGATGGAAAGCAGAGTTTAATGGATCTTGTTGGAACTTGGAAGTGCGGAAGTTGTATAAGTTATCCCCACGCGCTAAGCATAGACTAGCCTTTTTATTTATTTATTTAGAGCGCCGGGGCATATGGCGCATGCTACTTCCTCCGTTCCTCGGTCTATTATATATATATATTATATTTCATCGCTTTCTATATATTAAAACATATATATATATATATATATATATATATATATATAATTCAAACAATTCAACCGAATTGTTTTCAATATAAAATATAGAATTTAAAAATCTGTTATTTGAGTTTTATTTTTATACAGTTACAATAGTGTACCGAATTGAATAATTTACACTTAAATATGAGATTTTTTTTTAAAATATATTTAGAATAAATATTTATACAAAATTAGTTTTAGTGTAATCAGACATTTACCATCGCCAAAATACTCAGTTAATGATATATGCATGTGTATATGAATCGGAATATCAATTTATATTTTTTACGATCATTTTAAGTACTATATGCTTTGAATAAAGATTGTAAAAATATAAGGGTGCTCTTATAAGCAAACGCATTTTGGTTGCTAGCAAACCAATTTTTATGAGTCATTACGCGCCTTCTGAAAATACGCTTTGTACATGCATTTTGAGGAAAAGTGTTCAACACTAAAATTGTAGATCTCGTCGAGATCTACAACTTTCGTGTTGAACACTTTTCCTAAAAATGCATGTACAAGGCGTATTTTCTTGTTATTTTCAAAAATTCACTATTGTTACGATCAGAGCGATTTTAGGTCTTTGTGCGTCCTTTTCTAGGAAAAGTGATCAACACGAAAGTTGTAGATCTCGATGAGATCTACAATTTTCGTGTTGAACACTTTTCCTAAAAATGCATGTACAAAGCGTATTTTCAGAAGGCGCGTATTTTCAAAAGGCGTGTAATAACTCATAGAAATTGGTTTGTTAGCAACCAAAACGGGTTTGCTTATAACAGCACCCAAATATAATTGCACAAAAAAAGTTTTTTCTACTATAAAGTATAATTGTACTGCGAAAAAAAGTCCGAAAATACAGTTCATTGTAACTGTATTTTCCGATACAACTGTATTTTTTATAGAAAAATATAATACCGCGCCAGAAGGATGGAACGACAACTATACAAAAAATTGTTCCACTATTTAGAGACTGAGATGTTATGGTGTTGAGGTTAGCTTGACTGCCCATGACAAGATTTTCAGATTAGTTAAGATGTGTTGAGAATATTCCTGAATGTTGAAGAAAGATCTTGCTTGGGAGATATGCAAGAGTGCGGAAGAGTGTGGAGCATTCTAGTCGCTTCCATGTGTGAAAAAATCTAGATTCTTCTTGGGTTTGGAGGAAAAAGAGGGATGAGGCCTATATAAGGGGAAGACCTCTCCCCATTTCGATCATCCAATGTTTAGGATCTTGTTGTGATAGCGAGACTCCTCTTGTGAGGGTTGAGTGCTTGTGAGCTATGAGTGTTGAGTGTCGTTGTATGTCTTGATCCTTTTATATGTCATGTTCAACTGTCTTTCGAACTGTCTTCTAAATTTATTCAGAAGTATAACCGAAAGTTTTCTCTTTACTTCGCTGCATTATTGAATCTAGACTTACTTAGTTAGCTTAAGTGGGTGGAAATACTAGCCGAGTGTCGCATGCACTTATAGTGTTGAAATACTAAGTCCATGACAGTTGGTATCAAAGCGCGAGGCTCTGCATATCGTGCTACAACAAAGCCAAGTATGATGGGAGAAAACTTCAATATTGAGGAGGAACGAGGTAGAGATATTACCCAACAAACTAGCAAGAAGAAGCGTGATTAAAGTCGTGCTCGAGAAGAGATCCACTTGGTCATGGCTATGGAGGACTGGGAGAAACGCATGGAGGTAATGAAAATAAATGATTGTATGATGTGTAAATAGTGGGAAGCCATTCGTGCGGAGCTAGTGAAAAGACTCCAATATGCATTTGATGTCAATGCCACACTACATGCACGCATAGACGAGTTGGAGGATCAATCTAGTGAACTAAAGGAGAAGATCACACGCTTGGAAGAAGAGTTAGTTATATGCAAGAAGGCTATCGCCAATGGATGTGCCTGCACCACCACTGTCATTGCTAGAGTGGACATTCCCAGACCCGAGTCATTCTCGGGCAAGCGGGATGCCAAGGAAGTTGAGAACTTCTTATGGAAGATGAAGAACTATTTTGAAGGTTGCCATCTACGTGATGATGAAGACAAGGTTCGTACTGCTTCACAATTTCTTGATGATAATGCTGCATTGTGGTGGTGAAGGAGGCACGCGGATGTTGTGAAAGGATTGTGTCGATTTGACACATGGGAGGAGTTCAAGAAGGAACTTAAACGACATTTTTATCCAGAGAATATTGTATACCAAGCCCGAAAGAAGCTGAGGGAGCTAAAGCAAAGACGGACAATAATGGAATATGTAAATGAGTTTACAACACTCATGTTACAAATCCCCGACATGACGGAAGATGATCGCCAATTCTACTTTGTGGGTGGGTTGCAAACATGAGCAAAACAAGAAGTACGGTGACAAGGGCCCCGTTTTGTCGACGAGGCAATTACATCAGCTGAATCACTGTGTGAGTTCCTCCAAGAGGAAGAAATGTGCCATCTCGAGAATGCTGAGGATGATGCTGAAGTAGAACCCAAGAACTATACACCCCGCCAAAAGAGATTCAAGGAAAGGAGAAGACCACCTTCTTTCTTTGTATGCAAGGGACCCCATCACATGAAGAATTGCCCGAAGCTTGAAACCTTGACAGAAATGTCGAAGAAAGATGGTTCAACAAGTGGGGACGAGGAGGAGCCGCAAGAAATGTTAAGGCTAAGTATCATGTAACGCCTTAATTCCATGTCTACTCGAGGAGCCTACACGAGATGCCCACCTTTGCAGTGTTTCTTCTGCAAAGAACCACATAAGGTAGGCGATTTTCCAACTTTGGAGACCATACAAGTTGATGTTGATCAGGTGGAGATTAGGGGTAACTGCAAGCTGGGAAGTGCAAGTCAAAACTGTGTTAGGAGAAGGATAGAAAGTAAAGGACAAATGATGGTGGATGTAGAGATCGAGTGCACGAAGATGAGAGCCTTGGTGGACACAGGTGCAATCAACTTCTTCATGTCCATGACTTCTGCCGATATAATTGGTCTGCCAATCAAGTTCGGACCAACACGGCTCAAATTTGCTAATTCTCAAGAAGTGCGAATGATTGGCCTTGCTCCGGATGAGAGTGTTCATCTTGGAGGATGGAAGGGTACGTAAGGTGCCCATCGAAGTTATTCCCTATGACGATTATGACGTTGTAATTGGGATGAATTTCCTTGATCGGTTTGAAGGTCTTCTCATTTTCTCGACATCTGAGATACACCTCATTGATGGTCTGACCACCTACCCGGTGCCGATAAGGAGAATACATGGGCAAGAAGTAAAGATCCTCTCTACGATGCGGTCTGCACAAAGGTTTTGAAACAAGGGCGATGAATGGATTCAGCAGGGGAGAATGTCATGGTGTTGAGGTTAACTTGACTGCACATGACAAGATTTCCAGATTAGTCAAGTTGTGTTGAGAATATTTCGAAATGTTGAAGAAAAAACATGTTTAGGAGATATGGAAGAGTACGGAAGAGTGTGGAGTAATCTAGTCGCTTCCAAGTGTGAAGAAATCTAGATTCTTCTTGGGTTTGGAGGGAAAAGGGGGAGGAGGCCTATATAAGGGAAAGACCTATCCCCATTTCGATCATCCAAAGTTGTGGAGCTTTTTGTGATAGTGAGACTCCTCTTGTGAGAGTTGAGTTCTTGTGAGCTTTGAGTGTTGAGTGTTGTTGTATGTCTTGATCTTTTTATATGTCCAATTCAACTGTCTTTCGAACTGTCTTTTAATTTTATTCAGAAGTATAACCGAAGGTTTTCTCTTTACTCCGCTGCATTATTGAAGCTAGGCTTACTTGGTTAGCTTAAGTTGGTGGAAATATTAGACAAGTGTAGCACACACTTAGTGTTGAAATACTAAGTCCGTGACAAAGAGCTCCGAAAATATATATTCTTGTGGGTCATAAAAAACTTATTGTAAGATATACAAGTATGACAATAGAGCTATGTTATGTATAGTCATGTCAGCTAAGAGACTTCTCCCATCCTTATTTAGAGAGAGTTGTGGCATGCATGTCTACTCTTGTAAGCCATCAAATTTTTTTGCTATTCATATTTGTCCCTTAATTTTAGGTCTACTTTTAAATAGGTTTGTTATTCTATAGGAATAACTAAGATCACACCTAGAGGGGGGGTGAATAGTGTGATGGGTGATTTATGAGATCTTTTTATAAATAAAATCACAGAGCATTCAATCACAGTAAGACACACAGAAGACACAAAGATTTATAGTGGTTCCCCAAGAATTGGGTACATCCACTTTTCCCACAACTTTCAAGTAGTGTGCTTGACAAGGCAAAACTCCTCCAAAACTCAGAACTCACATAGAGTTCATACCCCAGTCTTTTACAACACGAGACTTACACTCAGATCTACAAATAGATCCTACCTCAGATCACAAAGATCTTACACTCAGATTAATAAGATCTTACTCTCAGATTTACACAAGAATCCTACACTAAGATCACAAAGATCGTACAAAACTGTTTATAAGATTACAGTTTGTTATAATAATAGAATCAAACAGAATTAGGACTTGAATCTTGAGTCTACAATAGAAACCTAGCAGTAGGCTTCTTCTTCCTTGATAGATGATGATATATATTTTGTTGAGTAGGTATCAAGGGAATGAGCAGCAATGATCCCTTCTTTCTTTGTAGATTATTGAAAGCTTCTTTAGAATTAGAGTCAATAACACTTTTGAGAATTGAGAAGGATCCTGCTCTTGATGGCAGAATAACTGACTTGAGAATTCTTGTTGTCGAATTTTATATTCTACAGATCATTAGTTATGACAGGAGGAGTCCATCTCCTCTTATAATGGTGCATTTCTCAAAAGGAAATGGAGGAGATTAGGGGATGTGATTATTATCACTGAATTTGAATTTTCAAATTTGATTAGAAAAGGGAATAACCAATTTGACTTATTTTGGAATATTCCTCATATAGTAATAATGATCAGAAAAAGGAATGTATAATTTTGACTAATTTGGAATGATCCTCCAATAGTATTAGTTAAGAAATCTATTCCATAATCATTTCTCCAGCGAATTTTATCCACTAAAGACTTTTATAGGAGTACCATTGAATTGCGCCTTGATTTGCGTGAAAAGATTGGAGAAATAATAATGACACGCGCTTTGCAAATACTTAGTGTAAATCTGAATAAGTGTTAGTCTATCCAGTTGACATAGAGATCGTCCCGTCGATCGACATTAATCCAGTCGATTCTTTGTCCAGTCGATTTACAGAATGGTCGATTTTTCCTTGTAAGAAAGTAGATAAGTTCGGCATAGATAGTTTATCTAGTCGATTTATTCTGTCGACATATCTTCTCGTCGATATTTTAAGTTCAATCTACAGACCGTCCCGTCGATTTTTACTTAACAATATTCTGACTTCTCTGCTTCCTAATTTCAGTAATCCTCCTTGATTTTTCCAAGTAGTATTTTCAAGATAGATGTCTGTATGTAATAAGTTATATACTTGAGATCATATAACATGAGTGAGTGTTAGATCTAAGTGATCCTTAGCAATATTTATATATATTAATCTTCCACAGATTATAAGTAACTATCTCAAGCATAATCAAGAATTGATCAAACACATTAAGTTTATTATTATGTTAATGTTCTTCTTCAAACCAGGAATCTTGGGGATCAAATTCTCAACAATCTCCTCATATTTGAAGAAGTTAGAACCTCACATGATAATAACCTTTATAAATAGAAGAGAAAGCAAATAGATATAAAGTGAGCAATCTAATAGATATTAAATGCTAGAGTTCGCAGACTTAATATAGAGTTATAATAATAATCACCAGATCCACACTTGTTCTCCCAGAGTTAATCATTATCACCAACAACTTTTCTTTTCTTCCTGGAGAAGTAGTTCCATATATATATACACATATTTATACATATGTATGCACATATGATGGGGCTTCACGGGAGAAGGCGGATGAGCAAAGGCTCTAGTTCAGTTCTTATATCTATAATTATAAAGGAAGAATCAAAAATTGGGTTGGGGTCTCCTCCATTTAGCATTAACTAAACTCTATGGTTAAATTATTAAGTTCTCTTAGCTCATGATTTTATGAGAATTATAGAGTTTAGCAGCATCATGGAACCTTGAGGGAGCTTGTTCATGGTTCGAAAATTTATTGATTTCATTTTGCATAACTTGATATAAACATTTTTCAGAGGAGATAATCGGGTTATACTCTCTTTCGGGGTGATTGAAATTGGATTCTAAAGATTTTAGCTCACTCATTTCTTGCATATGCTAGTGAGAATGTTTACTTAAATATCATGTTCCCTGACTCACATTTTGCTATCTCTCTCTGTCTATGCAAGTTCTTATATATTTATATATATATGAGTTGTAAGATTGCTCAAGAGAGGGCCTAACTTGGGGATTACACGAGAAGGTTGATGAATATGAAACCTTAGTGCAGCTCTCTTTAAGAGATTTTTATTTAATCAAAAAGGGGATTAATGGTTTGCTCTAACCCCATCTCTCTCCCTCACTCTCTTTCTCTATCTGTGCAAGATTTAATATATATTTGCATGTGTTCTTACCTATGCATGCACATAAGAGACACTATCTTGGGGGCTCACTTGGGAAAGTTGGTGTGCTTAATAAGTGATTTTTTTTGCATGGGTGATATCAAGTGTTATCTATTAGAATCTTTCCATCCTCTAATGTTGATGAATAAACTGAGTATATAAGAGTTGTAAATGATTTTGGTGGATGTATTCATTTCAAAAATGCTATGCACATACTTCTTTATCTCTCTCTCTCTCTCTCTCTCTCTCTCTCTCTCTCCCCCTCTTGGTTTTTGGAAAGGAAATTGTTAAGGCATCTAATAATGAACTCCATCCTCTACCATTTCACTGCTCGAATTCATAATGGTTAGTTCATGTTGGTTAGGGGCTTGTTTGCTGGTAATTGGATGGAGAGATGTCGGAGTTCACATCTGAAAGTTATTATGGACTGTGACAGGATGGGCACTGAAGATGGATGAAGGTTAACCTTCTGCGACCCATGCAACCTTGATTCTAAAATTTCCCTTTTCTCTGCTACTCCTCCATAGCTGAGATTGGTTTAAGTATATGGTATGATGATACTCTTGCTTTAATGACGAGTACAAGCTTACTTTGGTTCAGAAGAGTGCTTAGCGTAAATACTTGCATCGAACCACTTGGTTACATTAGCTCGACGTTAACCTTTGAGGTTTTGAACAATTAGTAGAGGCATGTTATCTTACAAGGAAGCTGCAATTTCATAAACTTGGTCTCTCTCTCTCTCTCTCTCTCTCTCTCTTATATATAAGTTACATTTATGCTAGCTTAACATGTATTAAGAAAACAGATGCTACATTTTGGTAATAAGGCTGGGCGGTTCTGGTTGGTTACCATAAAAGCGATGTATATAGAGGGGATGTCTTCTCTCATACGAGTTCTAAACACTTTACAAATCCCATAAAGATCCTGACACTCTTTATAGACTATTACCTCATCACTACTCCATTTTGTTACGAGATTATCCCCTCATCAAGAAAGTATGAAAATAAGTCAAGAGTTGATGCATGAGTTGGATATATTAATACCTTATAGAAATATCTTTGATATGAGAGCATTGTGCAGGGAGCGGAAGGGGTTTCAATTGAGATTAAATCTAGTTACCTTGCCATATGCTTTGGGTGGGTGGGTTTTGCTGTTACTACATCCTTCCCATATTCTCTAACATTTCTTCTCTCTCTACCCCCTTAACGAATTCTGATGTTGATTAAAAGTAGAAATACTCCCTCTTCTTTTGAAGTGGTGCCAATACCAATGGAAAATGTTATATAGATGACTTGGGTTTGATCGCCAAGCAATCCAAAGATCGAAGGAGGCCTGATTAGAATAATATAAATGTACCTCCTCGATGGAAATATTATAAGCATGAAAAGGACCCTTTTTCCTCACCCTCTACTAAATTCTCAAATGGAAGTATTATTATGCTTATAAAGAGTTTCTATCATCCTCTACTGAATTCTCGGGTGGATGTATTGCTAAGCTTAAAAGAGGGTCTCTTTTCTCCTCTTATGGGGATAAAATGTGCCTTCGAGAAATGATTCCTACGGGAATAAAATGTGCCTTCGAGAAATGATTCCTACGGGAATAAAATGTGCCTTCGAGAAATAATTCATACAGGAATAAAATGTGCCTTCGAGAAATATTCCTACGGGAATATATTGTGTCTTCGAGAAATATTCCTACGGGAATATATATATTGTGTCTTCGAGAAATATTCCTACGGGAATATATTGTGGCTTCGGAAAATATTCCCACCAGAATATATTGTGCTGTCGAGAAATATTCCTACGAGAATATATTGTGCCTTCAAGAAATATTCCTACGGGAATATATTGCGCCTTCGAGAAATATTCCTACGGGAATATATTGCGCCTTCGAGAAATATTCCTAAGGGAATATATTGTGCCTTCGAGAAATATTCCTACGGGAATATATCATGCCTTCGAGAAATATTCCTACGGGAATATATTGTGCCTTCGATATATGTTCCTTTGGGAATATATTGTGCCTTCCAGAAATATTCCTACGGGAATATATTGTGCCTTCAAGAAATATTCCTACGGGAAAATGTGCCTTGGGAGAATGTCGGATGACCGATGAGTTTTACTCTAAGGCAACCCGCACGATGGACGGTCTGGGAGGGCAACCCGTGTGAAACTAATAGAACTACATGGGTCTGAGACCGTATGCAGGATTATACAGAGTATATAGGCAGTGGTCGTGGGAGACTGCCTCGGCCCAATAAGAGTCCAGATATCCCCTCCCTTATAAATGTTATATTATGTTTGTTGTTAGTAGGGGTTGGATTATGTTCGTGGTTCTAATAACTTATCTTTAGCACAAGTGACAGGTGCGGATGAGAGACAGTACCCATGTGTGGATGAAGCCACAGAGCAGGCTACGTCAAGTACAAGTGTGCCTTGGGAGAATGTCGGATGGCCGATGAGTTTTACTCTAAGGCAACCCGCACGACGGACGGTCTGGGAGGGCAACCCGTGCAAAACTAATAGAACTACGTGGGTCTGAGACCGTATGCAGGATGATACGGAGTACGTAGGCAGTGTTCGTGGGAGACTGCCTCGGCCCAATAAGAGTCCAGATATCCCCTCCCTTATAAATGTTATATTATGTCTGTTGTTAGTAGGGGTTGGATTCTATTCGTGGTTTTATTAACTTGTCTTTAGCACGTGTGACAGGTGCGAATGAGAGACAGTACCCATGTGTGGATGAAGCCACGGAGCAGGCTACATCAGGTACAAGTTGTTAAGCCGCATTCCCTTTTGTTGTGCCCTATCTCATGATATCTGTATATTGGCAATGAATCATTGATTGATAGGACTAAATGCGGCAGAGATATTGCAACTATCCATACAGGTCTTGAGTTTGAGGTTTCTATGATAGTTAATCTTCTGCTATAATACTACGTCTTCCGCTAAGTGCTATAAAGTGCACTCTTTGATGATATCTTCCGCTAGAATACTGCTTCTCTACTCTGTTGGTGTGTAGTGACTTTCACTTAACACAACCCCTAGGCGTGACAACGGAGTGTTCAAGGAAGGGGTCTGGAGAAGCTAGTACCTTCACCCTTCGGGATCGCCTCGGTGTCGTGTTAAAAGGGTGGTGTGCAATAAGATCCCCCGATCGGATCGCCAATTTGGGAGGGGGTCTTATAGGGCGTTAGCTCACCTTTTAGAGAATCTTCATCAATCAGCATCCCGTTCATAGGGTTATTTAACTATAGTACATGCGCATTATAAACACAAGCAAGATCAAATACCTAGTGTGATTTGTTATTCTCAAACTAAGAGATGTGGAACAAAAACTCCAACAGTGATGACTCTCTTTCCACTGATTTGCCTTTATATAGAACTATTTCCAACCCTATGAGGACATCTTCCATGCCATCCACTTGATGAGGTGCTTGTTCAGGAATTATTGTTGGGATTTCTTGGGTAGAGTCCTTTAGCTGGGACTCCTCCTCACAGTCATCATCTTCTTGTGATTCAACTATTTATATCTCTACAATGAAGTCAGCTTTGCCAGTGGATATGGTCTTTTCTTGGTCAGTTATCCCTACTTCCTAAGGGTGGACTTCCTCTATTTCATCCATGATTGTAGATATCATGGGTTGTGCTTCTGGTGGCATGTCAACCTCCTTTTCCAGATCAGCAGGAGGAGAGGGGATTGTCACTGTGTGTTCACTAGAGTCACCTATGACTTCTATGACATCTTGTGTTGAGGTGGCAATCAGTAGATTTGTGGTAGAGAACATTGGAGCTGCAGACTCCCCTAGGGAGAATATGGAGCTGATAAACAAACCAGATCTTTCTTTTTCTTTGTAGGGGCTACTTCATCACTTCTGCTGGGATGGGGAATATGTTGATCCCATCTTCTGATTGTGTTAAGATCAATATTCTTTAGATAGTGAATGAGCATCCCCAAGTTGGGATCCACTTCCGAGGGTAAGATAATAGAGAGGTATATAGATAGTATTCTACCAAAGTTTGGGCTATGCAAACTTTGTACAATTTTCTTAAAGAGGATTTTGCTCCAATCAGTTTTCTTTACTAGAATGTTCCTTGTCATCAGAGAAAACATGCCCTTGGAGATTCTGTCAAAGGATCCTGGCCTGCAGATAAGGGCTTCACCTACTATTCTAGTTAATAGTTTTCCTAGTGGGTTCATTCTCATTCTGTGGAGGTACCCCTTTGTCTCTTCTACATATTCACAAAATTCTAAGGCTGACTCTCTGTCCTCCTCTGTGACTTCCTTTTCAATTTCATTTTCTTCCAGCAGTGGAAGGTGAAGATGTCGACCCAGACTGCTTGAAGAAATTCTTATAGCCTTTCTTCCCACACTACTCTGTATTCTTGTTCCACTACAATTTATCTTGGCATTCTGATAGAATTCAATCACTTCTCTATTAAAGATGGAAGAAGGTTCTAAGAGAAGAAATTCCAAACCAGATGCCGCAATGAGCCAAATAACATTCTGGATGTCCTCACTTGCTGAGTCGAATCTATGTCGTACCTATTCGATGTCGATGTTTACTGAACTTTTGTTAGAGGAATCGGATTTTGGCTCCATTGTGGAAGACAAAGAGCACACTATCGACGAGAGGGAGAGAAGGTGTGAGGTATGCGGCTTGTGATTAAAAATATATATATATTTCTATTCTTAAGCCCTTATTAAACTCTAGATTTAAAATAAATAAGGTAGCTCAAGAGGCGCGTACCTGATTTGACAATATTGCCTAATTTAAGGAGCCGGTATATATGGACTTTTAATTTTATGCCAGAAAAGAAGTCCTTTTGAAAAGTTTGATTTCAATAGACAACCAGTCGGGTCGATTGGACTTTGTTCCCGTCTATTGTTTCTTAAATAAATCTTGTTCCTACATACTTGAGTAAAATATTAGACCAACATATGTGAGTGCCAGATGTTTGGCCTTCGCATGATATTAAAGTTTAATCTAAGCTCAACATCCCAAGTTCAATTTTGAATTGAGTAAATTTCATTTCATCAAGAGGCTTTGTGAAAATATCTGCCATTTGTTTATCAAGTTGGAATAAATTCTAGGCAAATTTTTTTTCAACATGCTCCCTGATGAAATGGTACCTGCTTTAAATATATTTTGTTCTGCGGTGGGAGACTGGATTCTTTGCTATAGATATAGCACTTGAAGAATCACAGTAGAGATGTGTCTTCTTAATGTGAACATCATAGTCCTTCAATTGGTGTTGTATCCATAGTAGTTGGACACAACAGCTTCTAGCAGAGATATATTCTGATTCTGTAGTAGAAATAACAACACTAGTTTGCTTTTTTACTACTCCATGCGATTAATCTTCTGCCTAGAAATTGACATGTCCCAAAAGTGCTTTTTCTATCTTCCTTGCAACCAGCAAAATCTGTATCTGAAAATCCTGTTAGCTCAAAATCACTTCTTCTAGGGTACCATAAAACAAGATTGGGTGTACCTTTTAGGTATCTCAAAATCCTTTTAGCATAGGTGTAATGAGATTCCTTGGGGTTCACTTGATATCTGGCACAGACACATATAGAAAACCTAATATCTGGTCTACTAGCAATGAGGTAGAGTAGGGAGCCAATGATACATCTATACATGGTCTCATCAAAAGGTTTCCCTTTCTCATCCTTGTCCAATGATACATTTGTTCCCATTGGGGTCCTCATTGAGGTTGCACTCTCCATGCCAAATTTCTTAATGAGCTCTTTGGTAAACTTTGTCTGAGAAATGAAGATTCCTTCCTCAGATTGCATAACCTGGAGACCCAAAAAGTACTTTAGCTCTCTCATACTACTCATTTCAAACTTCCCTTACATAAAGTTGCCAAACCTTTTACATAGGTTGTCATCTGTGGAGCCAAAGATTATATCATCAACATAGATTCGAACTAGCAAAATCTTGCATTTGATTTCCCTAAGAAACAATGTTCTATATATCCTTCCTCTTGAAAATTTGTTTTCAAGTAGGAAGTTAGACAAGGTCTCATATCAAGATCTAGGTGCTTGCTTTAGACCATAAAGTGCTTTCTTAAGAAAATAAATATGAACAGGGTAAGTTGAATTGATAAAACCTGGAGGTTGTTCTACATAAACCTCTTCCTTCAAAATACCATTGAGAAAGGCAGATTTCACATCCATCTGGTAGACTTTAAATCCTATGTGGGTCGCATAAGTAAGGAAGAGCCTGATTGCTTCTAGCCTTGCCACAGGTGCAAAAGTTTGATCATAATCAATTCCTTCTTCCTGTCTGTATCCTTTAGCAACCAATCTGGCCTTGTTCTTGATAATGACTCCTTGCTCATCCAGTTTGTTTCTGAATACCCACTTGGTTCTAATTATGTTGCGTTCATGTGGTTTTTGAACCGGTTTCCATACTTCCATCTTTTGATTTGATTTAATTCTTCTTGCATGGCTAAGATCCGGAATGGATCTTTGTTGGCATCTTCAAACTTCTTAGGTTCTTCTTGTGAGAAGAAGCTCAGGAATAATGCTTTAATCAATGAGTTGCTTATAGTTTGTACTACTTGGTTGATATTGCAAATAATTTGGTCAAGTGGGTGGTCTCTTTGAAACTCTATGGTAGTGGCCAACCTTCTATTTTCTGCTGGAATTTCTTTAACTGGGGGTTCTATTTCTTGTATCTTAGTTGGTTGATTGTCTTCATCTACAGAATCATTATCTTGATTTTCTACTCCCTGATGACTATATCCAACAAAGATGCCTTCAAAGCATTTCTCAGCAAACTTTGTCAAGTGATGCTTCCCATTGTTAGGACATAGCACTTACTTCCAAAAATCTTGAAGTAGGCCAAGGTTGACTTCCTGCCTTTCAAGAGTTCATACAGAGTCTTTTTGTAATTTTTATTGATTAGTGCTCTATTTTTCACATGACAAGCTGTACTATTGACTGCCTCAGCCCAGAAATATTCTGGTAGTGAGGAGTCACTCAACATTGATTTACTTGCATCAATGAGTGTTCTATTTTTTCTCTCAGCAACTCCATTTTGTTGTGGTGTTCTTGGAGAGGAAAACTCCTGTGAGATACCTAGACTCTCACAAAACTTTGTCATTACTACAGATTGAAATTCTATTTCATGATCACTTATGATTTTGACCACTGAACAGTTAAGTTCATTATGAATTTATTTGACAAATGTAGTAAAGAATTTTAGGGTATCTGACTTTTGTTTAAGAAAGAACACTCATGCAAATCGAGAGTAATCATCCACAATCACAAATGTGTATGACTTGACCCCTATATTATGAATTGACATTGGGCCAAACAAGTCCATGTGCAATATGTATAAACATCTAGTGGAATCCTTCAAACCAATTGACTTGAATGAGGTCTTTGTTTGCTTCCCCATTTGGCAAGCATGACAAGGACCTTTTTGTGCACAATTCCACTTGAGACCATCTCTAACCAAGTTGTCTGATATGAGCTTATTAATGGATTTGTAATTTATATGGGCTAGTATCTTGTGTCATTGAATATAGAGAGATGCCCTACTAGTTGCCATTATTCATATAAGAGAATGTAAGCTAGAACACAGAAAATTGAGACAATATACATTTCCACTCTTAGTGCTAGTAAGAATGACTTTAGAATTTTCAGTCTTCTTAATGAGACACTTATCCTTGTGGAAGACAACTACATAGTCAAGATCACAAAGTTGATTTAAGCTTATAAGATTGTGTTGCAATCCTTCCACATAAGCTACCCTTGAGATGGTAACTATGCTATTAGTAATTTTACCATAACCTTTTGTTTTTCCTCTGTCATATCCCCCAAATATAACTTTAGGACCATCTTCTATATGAGTGAATTTTTTCAAAAGGCTTCTTGTTCCAGTCATGTGCCTGGAACATCCACTATCCAAATACCATGTAGGAGTTTGATTGGTCTTTGGACATACCTGCAAAAATAAACTATTTCTTCTTAGGTACCCAATACTGGTTGGGTCCTATATTTCTGTTAGTTCTGAAAAGCACACTAGATCTACCTGCTCCAGGATGTGCAGAATGGGACTTAACAAGATTGTTTGCTAGCTTGGCATTGTTGCCCTTGGAACTGTTGGATTGAACCAATAACACCAACATTCAAACTTGTTATATTTCCTTTTCTTTCTTTCAGAAGGAACATAGTTCCTTTGTATGTGAGCAAAATGATATTCAAAGGAGATGGAGTTGCAGTGTTTGTGATTGTGGTAATGATTATTCCCACCCATAGCTTTGCATTTGATGCTAGTCCTCTTTGAAGATGCCTTCCCCTTACTAGATACAAGTGATCCATGTTTCCTTATGATGATCTCTTCATGAGGCTCCTTTGATGCACTGGGCACATTCTTGGTCCCACTTGTGGAGCACTCATTCTTAAGGTGTCCATAAATGGATTTCTGATCATACTTGTTGGATGGTGATATTACCTTCCTAAAGTTGATCTTTTTATCCATAAGCTTGCATGTTTTACCTTTCTTAAGGTATCCTAGGCCTCTTCTATGAATGGAGCAGAAACCATCAATCAAGGGAAGAACAGTCTTAGGTTTGGAGAAACTAGCTACAAGCTTTCTTTCAATAAGAAATTTATCCTCTAAATCTTTGATTTTCTTTTCCCTTGATATCAGGGAACTAAACAGGCCTCTAATTTTCTTTAGAGATTCAACCTATCTGGTCAGGACTTTGCATAGCTCCTTGCTATCTATCAATGCCTTCAGAGTTTTCCCAAACTGGCTAATTAGTTCAAGATTGGAGTTTGCATTGTAGTCCTTTTTGAGGTAGCAGAATTCTGCATTTTCTAGAGTCAGTCTTTCAGCTTTCTCAGAAAGATCAGAATTTCTTGCTTTAGGAAATGAGATCTCTTCAGCTTGCGCTTTGCAGAGCATCTTGCTTCTCTTAAGAGCTTCAAGCAATTCTCCATATTGATCTAATAGGTCACTTTAAAATTCATTTTCTGAGAAAAGATTTGCCTCAGAGCAGGTATCTGAAATAGATCGAGAGGCTTTGATGGGTACCTGTGCAGAGAGAGAATTCTCCTGCCCTTCTTCTTCACGTATGGCCATGGCTGCCATATATTCTTCTTCTTCTGATGAGGAGTTGCTCTCATCATCACTCAAGGTTTTACATTTCTTAACCAAGAAGCTCCTTTCCCTATTCTTTTCCCTGAAGGCCTTTTTCTCTTCAGGTTTTCTATTGTCTCTTCTTTTGGAGGGGCATTCAGGTATCATGTGTCCAAATTTCATGCATCCATAGCAAATAGTTTCAGAAGAAGAGTGTTTGTTCTGTTTAGAATCATACATGTCCCCTTTCTCCTTATGGGATTGTAGTTTCTCCTTGGGCTTGAGGAGGAGGTATGTTTTCTCTTCTCTTTCCTCCTTCTAAAAATTTTCAACAAGCTATCAGGAGGATAGGGAGCAACAAGCTCTATTTGATGTGGTGAGCATCCTCTTTTGTGAGGAGGTTGACCCCTCCTTCAACGAGGCAGCTCTACTTGTTGCTTTCTTCCATGTATTGTCCCTGAGGACGATGACACCTTGCTAGACAAGGATATATATTTTGATAAGATGAGTGAGGAGCAGACCTCCTCCTCCTCTAATTTTCTATTTCCCTTACCTGCGAAGTTTAGGTATTATTATTCAGGAGAGGGAGTAACTGTGTTATCTCCGTATCGGTACCCGTTACCGCAACGAATATTAAGGCAGTTACCTGTTCACTTTATCTTTCATAGACCAATAATCTAGAATATTTTTAAGTCCTGAATAAGTCATGCTGGGGTGACAATAAACCCAGTAGTTATCTTATTTTTCCTGCATTTTTATTTTTCCAAGTCTAGTTTAATTAGTTTAATTTTTGTTGTTGTTTATTTTTCCTTATTTGTTGGAGCTCACCACTGCATGTACACTTCATTTTGACTTAGCAGCAGAATTTTTTATCTTATTTCTCCTTTTGAGTACGTAAAGAGAAGAGATGTGAAGAAGCTTTGGATTACTAATATCAGGGGAGTATTTACATTCACATTTTCGTTTGCTTGATTAAATATTCCTTTGCTCAAATATGACATATTGTATGCATACTTTAAGTGATATCTTTGCTAGAAACTAGCAAAGTATCAAGTGTGTGGGTACACCCTAAACTAATTGGGTGAAGATTCAACTAGACTCAATACTTCTTTAATTGCCCTTAATCTTATACTCATGATTGTGTTATTCAAGTCATTTAATTACAATGGATGACGAGTCAAGCTTAGGATTACCAATTATAAAATTAAAACTTATTTTGATCGGATAAGCTTCATTTAAGATTTTTCTCCTATGCAGTTTATTTTATTTTCTCAAACAAATTTTCTCCTATGCAAAAACATTTTTATTGAATGATGTATGAAATGATGGAAGCTTAAGCAAGAATTGAATTATTGATGTAAGCTAAAATCTGAGTTCAGTAGTTGATTGGTAAGAGGATCTAGGGACTTCAATTTGTGAGTCATTTCATTTTGAAACGAATTATCTTATAATCCTTCTTAATATATTTTAATGAATGTCTATATTTATGGGTGTTTAATTTTCCGTAAAAAAACATCTCATAGTGATATGCGGCCTAAGTATGTTCACACATGCTTGGAATGATCCCAACTATGAGATTTATAAAAAAAAAAGTGAAAAAAGGAACATCTCATAGTGATATGCGGCCTAAGTATGTTCACACATGCTTGGAATGATCCCAACTATGAGATTTATAAAAACAATGTGCAAAAGAGAAAAATAGTTCATAGTGATATGCAGCCTAAGTATGTTCACACATGCTTGGAATGATCCCAACTATGACTTCAAGAAATGTTGTATAGTTAAACCCCATATAATATACCATCATTAAGATTATTAAGGAAGATATTTTTTTATCTCGTTATCAAAAGTTTATAGTTCTAGCCACGTTTATGATGTCCCTGTAAATTCTCTTTCAATCGAACTACCAAACTTATGTGAAGACCAAATCATGATTCAACTTATTCTTTTTCATGCTCATTAGTATGAAAGTTCAAGATTATAAACTTGTGTAGGATTAATGAATTTTGAGAATTGACACACACTGCACTAGAAAGCTTAACTGAATGTTATCCTCAATCAATCTAATGAATTTTCTTTTTTGTAATTGTGAAATCCTGAAGATTGATAAGTCTTTCAATTGTTAAAAGAAATTTCTTGTGATAACTGTTCTTATATCAGTGATAAGGTTCAATCGAAGTTGTATTATATAGTTGATCACCCAATTATACGATTGTTGATTATCTTCGCTAGGGACTAGCAAAGTCTTAAGTGTGGAGGTGTGATAATTTCTTGAAAAGAAGTTATTTTCACTATTAAATATGATTTTATAACACATTTATTCATGGATCATGCATTTAAAAAGCTTAATACTTCGATATTTTCATTATTAATTTAAGCATGGATATATTCATTATGTTGCTATGTTTTCATTGTAGAAATGATGGAGGTATCATCCCTAAGAAAAATACTGAAGGAGCCATCCCGAAGAAATGATGAAAAAAAGCAGTTTTTTTGTCCAAGTAAAATTGTTGCAACAACTTTTATTGGGTTAAAAAAGTTGTTGCAACAAGTCTGGATCCAAAATTACAAATTTTAACTCCGCATTTTATGATTGCGGCGGTTACAAACATGGAGAGAGTGTCTTTTTCAGTGGATTTTTGAATTATAAGTGGGGAAAACACTTAAGGTGGTTATTATTGGACAAGAGGAGAGAGAAAAAGTGGGGGAGTTATCTTTCACGCAAAAGAGGAATTCCTGGACAGATTTTATTCCGGGCGGTTTTACTGTTCACGAAGGAGGAAGAGACAGATTTTCGGCCAAGGGAAGAAGGAGATTGATTTCATGCAGCGTTTTGGGGAAGAAATTTTTGCATCTTTCTTCTTCTCTTTAACCATGTCTAGTAAGATCTTTACAATTGTGTGTTCTTCTTTTTTCGTTATGAACTAATTTTTCTAAGTCTTGTATTTTGCGAGTACTTTGCTTTATTGTGATGTTTGAACCTTAATTTTTATTATGAATGCTTGCGATTTTATCTTTATTGAATTTATGAAGTTGTTCTTGGAAATTGTGGGTTAAGTTTTCATCTTTAAATTTGCTTGGCAAGATTCGAGAGAGGAGTCAGGCTAGATGAATATTTTATTGTGTGGGACGAGATTCGAGAGAGGAGTTGCGTAAGTATTTCACCAAAATTTCCGTCTTTATACTACGTTGCGAGATTCGAGAGAGGAGTAACATAAGTTTATCATAATTTCAATATATCGTAGAAGGGAGAAATAGATTTCGTCTTCTTGGTAGCAACATTGATTTGAGTGCGTTATGTTATTCTTTGTTTTTACCTAAGTTAGAGATAACTAGGAAAATATGGAATAAACGGATTTCGGATATCGAAAGATAACGTAGTCCATTTTTAATCGGTGTAAGATTAATGATTAATCATTCATAAAAGAGTCACCTTAAGAACATATCACAAAGAGCAAAGGAAAGCAGTGTACAAGACTATTTGTCCAAATTGTTCAAAAGTATTTTTAAGTATTCTTAGTTCTAATTTGTTGTAATTTTATTAGTTTTCAACAAAAATTACTTTAATCAATCAACTTGAATTTAATGAAAATGTTAAGCTAGTAATTGCGAGCGTTAGATTTAACACTTCCTCGTGGGAACGATCTCTACTTACACTTTATTACTTGAACCGACACGTGCACTTGCGTATATGTACACTTTCCGCGTATCAACGCGCTTTGCAAATACTTAGTGTAAATCTGAATAAGTGTTAGTCTGTCCAGTCGACATTGAGATCGTCCCGTCGATCGACATTAATCTAGTCGATTCCCTGTCTAGTCGATTTGTAGAATAGATGGACTGTCTAGTCGATTTTTCTTTGTAAGAAAGTAGAAAAGTTCAGCATAGATAGTCTGTCAAGTCGATTTATTCTGTCGACATATCTACTCGTCGATATTTTAAGTTAAATCGACAGACCGTCCCGTCAATTTTTATTTAACAATATTTTGACTTCTCTGCTTCCCGATTTCAGTAATCCTTCTTGATTTTTCCAAGTAGTATCTTCAAGATAGATGTCAGCATGCAATAAGTTATATACTTGAGATCATATAACACGAGTGAGTGTTAGATCTAAGTGACCCTTAACAATATTTATGTATCTATTATTCTTCCACAGATTATAAGTACATGTCTCAAGCATAATCAAGAATTCATCAAACACAGTAAATTTATTATTATGTTAATATTTTTCTTCAAATCAGGAATCTTGGGGACAAATTCACAACAAGGTCATTTAATTTTCATTTGATTTAAATCTTAACATTACACTTTATTTCAAATAAGTCTATGAACTTATACCGTTAAACTATTTAACGACTTGAATGACTAGGCTCTGACGATGCATTTCGTGGTGTCGATGAATCGTTGTGTCAATAAAATAAATTTTGTAATTATCAAAGATAAATAATTTTTAGTTTGTAGAATTTATATTCTTTCTTATTAATTTTTTTAACACTTCGAATTTATATCATTCTATTAGAAATTACTATCACAAAATTAGTATACAATTTCTACCAAAATATGTAAAAGAAATTTTAATAAGTAGAAATAAGTTTCACCAAGAATACTATACTACGGTTTAGATTTCTTTTATTTTTTTTATTATTTTCCCTGTGTGCTGACTTTTATAACCACTAATTCTTGTTACGCTAATCTAGTAGAATGATATAAATTTATAGTGTAATAAGAAAAATTATAAATTCGAACAATTAATAATTTTTTTTATTAGATAACTGCAAAAAAAGTTATTGTCACACAAGTGATTCATCAACGATACATCAACACCTCGTCAAAGTCTAGCCATCCGAACCCGTTAAATAGTTAACGGTGTTAGTTTAGAGACTTATTTGATATAAAATATAAAATTAAAGGGACATAATTGAAGCAAATGAAATTAAAGTACCTATTTAAAACTAGACACAAAAGTTAAATGACCAATTTTAGTATTTTACCAAAACTTTTATAAAATGCAGAGTGTGTGTGATCAAATGTTGAACACGCTTGATTTGATGATGTTAGCACTAAATATCTCGGCAAAATATCAATTTAGACCTCATTTTTGGGATATTATTGGAAACCCAAACTTTTTGTGAAGTGATATGTTATTGCATTCTTAAGCAAACTGAACCTGGTGATAGCAAATTTTTTTTAACAAGGGCCTCCTCTCTAGATTTGCGTGGTCAGTCTTCAAGCAAACATGAAGTGATATCCAAGCAAACATGACACATGACTCCATTAGAATAAATATCACACATCTCCAAGCAAACTCCCGTCCATATCCAAGCAAACATTTTTGAGTGAAAATTGCCTTCTCCCTAATTCCGCTGGCCCTAGGTCTACCGAAAATGCATTTTATGCCAACAAACTTCACGAAGATTGAGGTCTGGAAAGCTTTCTTTGGCATTTCATCTTCTCCAACTGATTCGAAGCCTCTGCCAACAAACTTCACGTAGAATGTGGCCAGGTGATTTTTTTAAGCTCTCATACCTTTCTTATAGGTTTTCCTATGAATCTAAAGCTTGGATAAACTTTGAATTGAGTTTAAGTAGAATTGCCATGTAAAAAGCATGTTCTCATAGAAAGGTCGCTCGGGCGAACATTTTTGTGTGCTTGGCGAACTAATTTTCTCGTTCTCCAACCTAGCAAACAAATATGCTCGCCCAATGAACAAATTTGCTGGCCCAGCGAACAACGTTGGGCAAGCAAATGCGAAAATTTGTTTTTGTTTGCCGACTACCAAATTTGCTTGCACGACAAACAATGTTGCCGCCCTACGAACAATTATGTTTGTTGGGTGATCAAATGTGCTCGTCGAGCAAACAACTTTGTTCGCCCTGTGATCACATTTGTTCACAGGGCGAGCACATTTGTTTGTCATACAAGCATGAAGCTAAGGAAAGCTCAAGATGTTTTATTTCAAATTTTGTTGATTTGGCGATGCCGGTAATCTCCGAATTAGATGATGAGTGAAAGAACGTAGTAGAAGACTGTGTCATAGCACATCTTTTTGACTTGCCAAGGCTATGCCAGAATGTTCCTATTCTATATCCCCTTATGATAAGCTACAATTTAGATGACTGTTCATTTAACATTGGAAAATAAGATGGTCTTGCTGGCTTCAAACGATTATAAGTTGATTGTTAGTGATATAAGTAATATAGTTTTGTGGATTCCTCTTTCCATGTCCTGGTGTTGTAATACTCGAGCATATGGTTTGTCTTAGCGAGCCCCAAGAGTTTAAAAAATACGACTAGGCGAAGGCAGCTCATAAGTTTTTGATTGATAGCTTCTAGCGTTTAACCCTTGAGAAAGATGCAGATGCGTAGTCCGGAACTTTTGATCGGCCAAAGAGGACAATCAGAATGATTGGTGGATGTGCACAACTTTTAGTGGTAATTTTTTTATCTTAATTGCATAAGTTGGTTGTTGTATCTTATTAGTATTTTTTCCATCAACTTACATTATTTTATGTGTTAACAGATTTGGTTCCTAGAGCTCACGACACTTTACTCTCCCACATCTCCTGAAGTGTGACCCAAAATTTATCGTTGGACCATGAAGATTTTTTTACACTCTTAAGAGCATGTCCAAGTTATTTTCAGAGCTTCGGGTAAAGTAGGTTACATGTAGTTCATATAATAACCCCTTGTAGTTTATATAATAACCCCTTGTAATTTATATAATAACCCCATGTTTATAAATAACCCTTGTAGTTTATATAATAACCTCATGTTTTATATAGTTGCATAATATGAATATTCCAAAAGGAGAGCATGACTACTGTTGAAACCAGCAACTGGTCTCTTGAGTTCGGACCCACTGGGGGTGTAGCCGATGCTTATTTCTCCCTCACTAGACTCTCTTGACGGTGGATGCTGGAAACGGAATAGACCCAAGGCTGAAGCGAGGAGGTCCCGCCACACACCCGGAAGATCTTAGAGAGCTTCCCCTCCCAAACCAAAGCTCAACCGGGCACCTTGGAGGGCACTGGCTGCCAACCAAAACTAGCCTAGAGGAGAGGATTCTCTAAAATCGGATCCCCTCCAAGGTGCCCTTAAGGGTCTATTTATAGATTTTCCTAGGTTGGTCTGCAAATAACATGAATCCGCCTTTTAATTTTACTAACAGCACCCCAAATTGGTCTGCTAGCAGCCTAACTCCGCTGTTTCGAAGGGCTATTTGCAGCCCACCAGGGGTATTATGGTCATTTTCCCCTCACAGCCCTTTGGGCGAGTGGTCCGTGAGGGCACCATTCGCTGGGCACCTGCCTGGCTGGGCGAATGCCCACGCTTCTGGGCGAGTGATCCGTGAGGGCACCACTCGCCCAGTGCCTTCTCTCCTACGGCCTACCCCCACCAACACGGGGGCATTTTTAGCTTCCTTGGCCTGGGCGAGTGACCTGGCGAATGATCTGGACGACCCAGGTTTCGCCAGTTGGCTGGGGGGGGGCCCACTCGGCGAATACGGGTTGTACACAATCCCTGCTCTTTACGAGCGGTTCCTACGGTCGTAAAGAACAGTCCAACCCTGTATTCGGTGAGTGCTTACTGACTGGATCCATAAGATTCCGTGGGTCCCACCGCCACCTTATATATATACCCTCATGTCAGGTTTCTCTGGACCACTCTCTCGTCTCGGCTCGGAGCTTCTCCACTTCCTAATGTCTTTCCACAAACCTTCTGCGAAACCCCTCTCGCGAGAGATGATCGACCGCCTGGCTGCGGCTCAAGCTGCAACGGCCCCCAGGGCATCCAAATTTGCTCCCTGGCTAATGTCTAAACGGGATCCGAGCGCCCCCTATGTCTCGCGTCGAGCCAAGACGATTCGGCTGAATCGTCAGAGAGGCGAGACTGCCTCGGAGTCTCCGGCGGATACTCCACCGGCGAACACGCTGGCGGATGCCCTTCCGGACCCCGCGGTGCTGGTATGAGGATTCTTCCTGTCTCCATTTAGTTCCTGTCCCTTACCCTGCGCTTATTCCGACCATTCGCAGGGGGCTTCGGTACCTGAGGACGGCCATGGGGCCGTTTTGAGCAGTGTGGTGGTGCCACCTCCCGCGGACGAGGTACCTCCTCCCGATCTGGATCTTGCTCCTCCGCCTCCTCCTGGGGAGTCTGTACCCCAATCCCGTGAGTTGTGAACCTTCTCGCTTTTTCCTTTTATGTTGTCGGCTACTAATCATTACCTTTTCACAGCCCTCAACCCTGACGTCCCGCTGCGGGACTCCATTCCTCCCAGTCCCCCTGCTCAAGTGAACCCCGCTGTCACCGCGAATGAACGGAGGGTCTCCCTTGAGCGAGAGCTGGATCAGCCTCTCCGTGCTGATGACCGTGCGGATGCTCCGGCTCCTTCTTCACAGCCTTACCGTCCAGGAAAGGGAAAGGTCTTACCTCCCGCCTGGCTGTTTGGGACGCACCCCCATTCGTCTCGTCCTTCGGGTCACCCGGACCCCACCCCAGGTCAGTTCACTCACTCGCCTCTATTGTACTCGCATACTTTATCACCACTAACCTAGTTGTGATTCCGCAGGCTATCGAGAAGCCTCCCCCTTCGACTCCTACTACGAGGGGGGAGAGGGAATGCTCTCGCCTCTCCCTTCCCCTGGGGATCTTGCTGACTTCCTGGGTGATTCCTCGGATCACGCGAACCTGAAGGATCGGATCTCGGAGGTCCTGGGGAAGCTCATCCACATCCAGCGAAACGTGGCCAGCCAGATGGACGACGTGCGGCTGAGAGTCGCGCGTGAGTTGAAGGACCTTCGACGAAGTCACTCGCATCTTCTCGCGGAGGTGGAGCGGCTAGGGGGTGAGGGAGGGGAGTTGTCTCCCGGAACACACGCCGCGCGAGCCCGGGACCAACTCCAACTGGCTTCCCATGAGATCACCAATATACTCGCTTATTACCTCCCGCGAATGCCCATGGAAGCTGGGTCGCGAAAGCGAGGTCGGTGGATCTGGGAGGAGATCTGACCTACCCAACGTCCACCCCTCTTATTGTTTTCTTTTCTTACTTTATGCTGCGAATGTTGAACGTTATTTTTCTGTAATAATTTCTCTATGCTTTACGAATGCTTCTTTATTCGTTTTTCGTATCTCATAGCTTTTCTTGGGTATTGCCGAGTGATAACTTATGGCCGGATGCTCTTCCAACCTCGTTGCGTAGCCGCGGAATGAATAGACATAGGGCATTTGCCATTAATGGGTGAGAGGGACCGGCTCGGGCTTCGAGGTGTCGGGAGGGCGCGATGGCTATCCGCACACCCGAGGTCTTGAAAGTCCAAACGCCGTTTAGTCCCTCTATAAATAGGTCTTTCAACCACCGTATTAAATACCTAACCATCCTCTCTCTTTCCTTGCGCTAGCACTCGCGCTTCTTCCTTATCTGTTGCTCCTCTTTCCTTCTTTACTCGCAAAAATGGGTGGCGATGCGGAAGGCAGGGCCAAGTGCGCCAGCGCATTCGCCAACCATGTCTTCGATTCCTGCGACCTCTCTGAGGAGGCTTACCTGTCTGCCGTCGCCGACTACGTCCCGCCGGGTTTCGAGGGGCGAAAGCCCAGGCCGGACGAGCGTCTGAACTCCATTTCGCCTTGTGCTCTCGTGATCCCGCTAGAGCATTTCGAGGTGGGGTTTCGCCTTCCGATCTGGCCGGAACTCCGTCAGACCTTCAGATACTACGGGGTCGTGCCTGGCCAGCTCAACCCCAACTCCATCGCTATATTGGTCGGGTACGCGAGCTACCTGCGGGAGGAGGGAATCGAGTTCTCGCTGCCTGTCTTCCGCAAGCTCTATACCTTCCACTGCACCAATGGTATCTCGTTCTTCTCGGGACTGAGCCCCCCTAAAGCACTACGGGCTCCCGAACAAGAACCATGACTGGGTTCGCCGCTTTATTTTCGTAAGCGGGAACCTGGGGAACACTCTTCTCGCGCCGGTGCAGGAGGAGGAGTCAACCTTCCGCCCCCCGACCCTAGGGGGGCACGAGGCCAAACTCCACCAATACATCCTGGAGCACGGGATGGATCTCGTCCATCTCCGGCGAAACGTCAACTCGCTTCCACCCATTCCGCAGGGCGAGGGTAAGTGTTCGAGACTTCATTCGCTTTCGCTTTGTGATTTTTACATCATTCGCTAGAACCATTGGCTATATTATGCAGGTGTGCGCCACTTCCCCCTTCATCCGCCGCGTCCCTCCAGGTCTACCCTCTCTCTCGCACAGGCCGCCGCGGATGCCTGTCGGGAGGAACCTTCTTCCTCCAAGCCTGGCGGAAAGAAGCGCAAGCCATCGGTGCTGACCTCTTCCTCTTCCAAGAAGCCCAAAAACCCCCCCTCCGCAAGGGGAAGGGTGTCCTGGACGAGACCCTCGGGGAGGATGCTCAGATCCAAGCCCTGGGGATGAGTGCGCCAGGAGAGACCACCCCTCGCGCGGGACTGTCGCTGCCGCCGCCCCCACTTCCCAGGGACCATCGGAACTTCCCCAGCGGCGAGAAGTACAGGGACCCCTCGGGGGCTCCCCTGGTTAAGTGGGACAGGAATGCTAACCGGGTCTCACTCTCCACCCTCCATCCATCGTGGATAGAGAGCGATCTCGCCAGCGGTGAGGCTTACGCCATCGCATATGCCCTCTATGGCCGAGAAGACGCCGAAGTCTATGATGCCGAGACGACCCAGGTTCTCGCTCATGAGAGTGCCAGGGCCATGCTGCGGGCGCTCGAGCTCGCGCACATGTCTTTGCGCCGGAGCATCAAATTGGCGCGGGACTTGGCGGTGGTTGAGGAGTCCCGGTCCGTTGCTTCTACTGAGGCGATGGAGCTTAGGACTAAGCTGGCGGCTGCGGAGACTCTTCTCGCCAACCGCCCTGTCGCAGAGGTATGTTTTCTCCTTTCCCGCGAGTGACTTGTTGCCGATTGACAACTTTATTCTTACTACCCTTGTTATTAATTTCAGGATACCACGGTTGCCGAGATGCTCCGCGCTCGGGTGGCCGGCCTTGAGGATGAAATCCGTCTGGCCAAAGCCGAAGTCCAGCGATTGCGAGAGGCTGGTGCGTCAGCACTCGACCCGGGGAGCGGGGGCCATTTTTATCCCCATCACGAGTTGGAGCAGCTGATGCAAGAGAACGCGCAGAATGCCGTCAAGCATGCGCTGCAGGTGCTGCGCGAGCGGGATACCTGAAGGCGGAAGCCGAACGCCTTTCCGCTCGCCAAGTCGTCCCCGAGCTTTACATTCCAATGCCCTTTCCTGAGGACGACCACGTCGAGCCGCGAGAAGACGCCCTCATCCCAGACTCTGGCGAGAGCGACGGATCTTCAAGCGAGAAATCTGTTGATCCTTGAGAAGGGCCTCTTGTATTTCCTCTTTTTGCATTTATCCTTTGACTGTAATCTTGAACGGGCGAGTGCCTTTAAAAGATGTATATATTGACTACAATTTGTGTTATTCTAAGCTTTCCTCTCATTCGCCGCTATACCTCGTTAGGCTTATTAGGACGTTGAATCTTCTTATTCGCCGCCACACCTCGTTAGGCTCATTAGGACGTTAGGTCGTGATGCGACTGTCTTGGCCACCCCGCGAATGCTCGAAGATGACTTAGGTCGGTCGTTCCCCTTCGATCTCTCGCTACCAAGTGAACCTTACCATTCGCGTATCACGGGGTTTCGCTTAGGTAGTCAAGAGAGTGGGGTGTGATCCTCTCTTCGGCGCGTGGTCTATGCGAATGCTCTTGAGATCATCTCTTGAGAACTTAGAACCTGCCACCGGGTGAGCCTTCGGACCTGCCAGCTAGATGGGAGCCTGGACAGCGGGTCTGCTCGGGGCTAACCTCTGGAACATAGAACCTGCCACCGAGTGAGCCTTCGGACCTGCCAGCTAGATGAGAGCCTGGACAGCGGGTCTGCTCGGGGCCAACCTCTGGAACATGGAACCTGCCACCGAGTGAGCCTTCGGACCTGCCAGCTAGATGAGAGCCTGGACAGCGGGTCTGCTCGGGGCCAACCTCTGGAACATGGAACCTGCCACCGAGTGAGCCTTCGGACCTGACAGCTAGATGAGAGCCTGGACAGCGGGTCTGCTCGGGGCCAACCTCTGGAACATGGAACCTGCCACCGAGTGAGCCTTCGGACCTGCCAGCTAGATGAGAGCCTGGACAGCGGGTCTGCTCGGGGCCAACCTCTTGAACATAGAACCTGCCACCGAGTGAGCCTTCGGACCTGCCAGCTAGATGAGAGCCTGGACAGCGGGTCTGCTCGGGGCCAACCTCCGGAACATAGAACCTGCCACCGAGTGAGCCTTCGGACCTGCCAGCTAGATGAGAGCCTAAACAGCGGGTCTGCTCGGGGCCAACCTCTGGAACATGGAACCTGCCACCGAGTGAGCCTTCGGACCTGCCAGCTAGATGAGAGCCTGGACAGCGGGTCTGCTCGGGGCCAACCTCTGGAACATGGAACCTGCCACCGAGTGAGCCTTCAGACCTGCCAGCTAGATGAGAGCCTGGACAGCGGGTCTGCTCGGGGCCAACCTCCGGAACATAGAACCTGCCACCGAGTGAGCCTTCGGACCTGCCAGCTAGATGAGAGCCTGGACAGCGGGTCTGCTCGGGGCCAACCTCTGGAACATGGAACCTGCCACCGAGTGAGCCTTCGGACCTGCCAGCTAGATGAGAGCCTAGACAGCGGGTCTGCTCGGGGCCAACCTCTGGAACATAGAACCTGCCACCGAGTGAGCCTTCGGACCTGCCAGCTAGATGAGAGTCTGGACAGCGGGTCTGCTCGGGGCCAACCTCTGGAACATGGAACCTGCCACCGAGTGAGCCTTCGGACCTGCCAGCTAGATGAGAGCCTGAACAGCGGGTCTGCTCGGGGCCAACCTCTTGAACATAGAACCTGCCACCGAGTGAGCCTTCGGACCTGCCAGCTAGATGAGAGCCTGGACAGCGGGTCTGCTTGGGGCCAACCTCCGGAACATAGAACCTGCCACCGAGTGAGCCTTCGGACCTGCCAGCTAGATGAGAGCCTGGACAGCGGGTCTGCTCGGGGCCAACCTCTGGAACATGGAACCTGCCATCGAGTGAGCCTTCGGACCTGCCAGCTAGATGAGAGCCTGGACAGCAGGTCTGCTCGGGGCCAACCTCTGGAACATGGAACCTGCCACCGAGTGAGCCTTCGGACCTGCCAGCTAGATGAGAGCCTGGACAGCGGGTCTGCTCGGGGCCAACCTCTGGAACATGGAACCTGCCACCGAGTGAGCCTTCGGACCTGCCAGCTAGATGAGAGCCTGGACAGCGGGTCTGCTCGGGGCCAACCTCTTGAACATAGAACCTGCCACCGAGTGAGCCTTCGGACCTGCCAGCAGATGAGAGCCTGGACAGCGGGTCTGCTCGGGGCCAACCTCCGGAACATAGAACCTGCCACCGAGTGAGCCTTCGGACCTGTCAGCTAGATGAGAGCCTGGACAGCGGGTCTGCTCGGGGCCAACCTCCGGAACATAGAACCTGCCACCGAGTGAGCCTTCGGACCTGCCAGCTAGATGAGAGCCTGGACAGCGGGTCTGCTCGGGGCCAACTTCTGGAACATGGAACCTGCCACCGAGTGAGCCTTCGGACCTGCCAGCTAGATGAGAGCCTGGACAGCAGGTCTGCTCGGGGCCAACCTCTGGAACATGGAACCTGCCACCGAGTGAGCCTTCGGACCTGCCAGCTAGATGAGAGCCTGGACAGCGGGTCTGCTCGGGGCCAACCTCTAGAACATAGAACCTGCCACCGAGTGAGCCTTCGGACCTGCCAGCTAGATGAGAGCCTGGACAGCGGGTCTGCTCGGGGCCAACCTCCGGAACATAGAACCTGCCACCGAGTGAGCCTTCGGACCTGCCAGCTAGATGAGAGCCTAGACAGCGGGTCTGCTCGGGGCCAACCTCTGGAACATGGAACCTGCCACCGAGTGAGCCTTCGGACCTGCCAGCTAGATGATAGCCTGGACAGCGGGTCTGCTCGGGGCCAACCTCCGGAACATAGAACCTGCCACCGAGTGAGCCTTCGGACCTGCCAGCTAGATGAGAGCCTGGAGAGCGGGTCTGCTCGGGGCCAACCTCTGGAACATGGAACCTGCCACTGAGTGAGCCTTCGGACCTGCCAGCTAGATGAGAGCTTGGACAGCGGGTCTGCTCGGGGCCAACCTCTTGAACGTACAGGTCTCTCCTGCGAGCGGTAGCATCATTTTCATACACATAGTTTAAACAAAATGTTTTCATTCAAAAAAAAACATCCTTATTACATGGTACTAAGGATAAAAACGTTTAAGGTCATCGACGCTCCATGTGTGGCTGAGGGGTTGGCCCTCCACTTTTTGAAGGCGATACCCCCCAGACTTTAGTGCCTCTTCCACGACATAGGGGCCTTCCCAGTTGGGGTTAAGTTTTCCCACCGCGGCGGACCTCCCAGCCGCGTCGACCTTCTTGAGTACCAGATCTCCCTTCTCGAACTGCTTGATCCTGACGTGCCTGTCGAAATACTTGGCCATCCGCCGCTTGACCTCTTCTTGATGGATGGCTGCTCGATCCCGGGCTTCTTCGATGAGGTCGAGGGAGAGACGCAACTCCTCCTCGTTCTCGGCTCTCCAATCTTCCTCTCCATTTGCGGCGACCTTTACCCGTGGTGTCATAACCTCGAACTCTATGGGAATGACGGCCTCGCAGCCGTGAGAGAGCTTGAAAGGGGTCTCTCCCGTGGCGGTGTTGGGGGTGGTTCTTAAAGCCCATAGGACCGAGGGGAGCTGTTCCACCCAATTGCCTTTGAGATTTTCCACCTTCTTCTTGAGCAAGTTCACGATGACCTTGTTCACCGCCTCCACCTGCCCGTTGCTCCTGGGATGGTGAACGGACGCAAACCTGAGGTCTATCCCCAACTGGCCACAGAAGCTGATGAATTCCTCGCTTGCGAACTGCGGTCCATTATCCGTGACTATGGCCTGCGGAAGCCCGTGTCGACAAATGATCTCCCCCCATACGAAGTTGCGGATTACCTGGGAGGTGACCTTAGCCAACGCCTTGACCTCCAACCACTTTGTGAAGTAGTCAATCATGACTAGGAGAAATCTCCTCTGTCCACTAGCCTGGGGGAAGGGTCCTACCAGATCCATTCCCCATATGGCGAATGGCCAGGGCGCCGTGATACTCTTTAGCCTCTGAGCTGGCATGAGCTGAAGCGGGGCGAACATTTGGCACTTCTGGCATCTCTTGGCGAAGGCTGCCGCGTCTTTATTTAGGGTTGGCCAGAAGTACCCCTGCCTTATTATCCTTGCTTCCAGCGTACTGCTCCCCGAGTGGCTGCCGCACTCGCCGGAGTGAACTTCTTCCAAGATCCTTGGGACCTCTTCCTCCGAGATGCATCGGGCCAGGAGGCCCGAGAGGGTCTTCCGATACAAGTCACCCTCCTGGAGCACATAGTAGGCGGACTTATACCGGAAGCGCCTCTGGTCCGGAACTTCTTCCAGAAATTTTCCCGTTGCAAGGAAGGTGACGAAGGGATCCTTCCAGGAGGGCCGCTGTTCGACTTCCATGAGCTCTCCCTCCTCAATCGAAGGACGGAATAGGTCCGTCAGGGTCCCCCCGGCTCGTGGACCAGATTTTGCCAACCGATCTGCCGGGGTGCTCTCCTCTCGAGGGACGTGCCGGATGGAGAAAGTTTTGAACGTCCCCACGAGACCTTTGACTTTTGCTAAGTACCTCATGAGCACAGGTTCCCTTGTTTCGAACTCTCCCCTTATCTGAGAAGCTATTATCATGGAGTCAGTGAGGACCTCCACGTCATGGACCCCGAGCTCCCGGGCCAACCGCAGGCCGACGATTACAGCCTCATACTCCGCCTGGTTGTTGGTGATTGGGAAGTGTATCACTAGCGTCTGCTCTATCTTTACTCCGTGGGGACTCTCCAGCACCACCCCTCCTCCGAGAGAATTCTTGCCCGAAGCCCCATCCACCAGCAGCATCCACGGAACGTGACGAGGGGCTCCGTCTTCTTTCATCTCGGCCACGAAATCTGTCATGAAATCAGCCACCACCTGCGCCTTCATAGATAATTGAGGGACAAAGGTGATGTTGAATTCACTTAGCTCTATTGACCATTTTGCGATTCTTCCTGAGTGTTCCACTCCTTCGAAGATCTGGCGGAGAGGATGATCCGTCACTACTTGGATCGAATGGGCCTGGAAGTATGGCCTAAGCTTCCTTGCTGCGATGACCAGGGCAAAGGCCAACTTCTCTAAAATTGGGTACCTGAGCTCCGCTTCCCTCAGGACCCTGCTTACGTAGTAGACTGGCAGCTGCTTCTTGCCTTCCTCCCGAACCAGGATGGAGCTTACGGCCTCCGCCCCGACCCCGAGATATAGATGTAGATCCTCCCCCTCTTTGGGACTTTGTAGTAGCGGAGCCTTGGTGAGTTGGCTCTTCAAGGCCTGAAAGGCCTCCTCGCATTCCTTTGTCCACTCAAACTTCTGGTTGCCTCGTAGCGCTTTGAAGAAGGGGGAGCATCTTTCCCCGGCCCGGGAGAGAAACCTGTTCAGCCTGGCGAGTCTTCCGGTCAAGCGCTGAACTTCCTTGGCGTTTCGTGGCGACCCCAGCTCCATTATAGCCCTAACCTTGTCCGGGTTAGGTTCTACACCCCAGGGGGTGAGAAGGTGCCCCAGGAACTTCCCTTTGCTGGCCCCGAACACACACTTCAGGGGGTTCAGGCGCATCTTGTACTTGCGTAGGGTGGCGAAGGTCTCCTCGAGGTCCCGGATGTGAGAGCTCACACACTTGCTCTTTATCATAAGGTCATCCACGTAGACCTCCAGGTTCCTTCCCCTTTGCTTCTTAAATACCCGATCCATCATCTTCTGGTAGGTTTCTCCTGCGTTTTTCAGCCCGAAGGCCGTCATCTTATAACAGTAGCATCCCTCCCTGGTGATGAACGAGACATCTCTGACGTCCGGGGGGTGCATTCTTATTTGGTGATAACCTGAAAAAGCATCCAAAAAACTCATCATAGAAAAACCGACGGCTGGGTCAACCAGCGCGTCGATCCGAGGCAAGGGATAACAATCCTTAGGGCAGGCCTTATTTAACAACGAAAAGTCCACACACATACGCCAGCGGCCATCGGCCTTTTTTACCATTACGACATTGGAGACCCAGCCTGGATACTGGATCTCCGTTACAAAACCTGCTTCGAGGAGTTTCGCCACCTCCTCGCGGATCGGTCCTTCGAGCTTGTCAGTTATAGTCCTTCTCTTCTGCCGGATGGGGCGGGCTTCTGGATCGAGATTGAGACGATGGCAAGCCACGTCCGCCTCGATGCCTGGCATGTCCGCTGCGCTCCATGCGAAGATGTCCACGTTCTTCTGGATGCACTCCAGCATCCTTCTCTGGTCTTCCAGGCCGAGGCCCCCGCTGATCCGCACCTTCTACACCCTTCCTGCTTGGGTGGTAACCTCCATCTCTATCACCTCTTCTGCCGCCTCGAGCCGGGTTGGCTCTTCCCATTGGCCTTTTGCTTCTCGCCTCTCTTCCCGGGCCTTTTCCTCTGCAGCTCCTTCCGCCTCCACCGGCTCGACCTCCTGCTCTTTCCGAGCGACCTCCAACAACTCGACCTCCTGCTCCTCACGAGCGACCTCCATATTCTCCTCTAGGGCATCGCCCTCTCCCCCTACTTCTCTCTTCTCCACTTCTTCTCCTGGCCCCTCCGGCCTCGCCATCTCTTCATCCATCTTCTCGGCATCCGCCATCCATGAAATGGTGTTGACGGCAGTCACGTAGCACTGCCTCGCCACCTTAGCATCTCCTCGGACGCGGATCTGGACTCCTCCGCTATGGAGCTTTAAGCACTGATGGTACGATGAGGGCACGCACCGGAAGGCGCTGATGAGGGGTCGTCCGAAGATGGCGTTATAGCTTCTCGGAGCGTCCACAATGACGAACCGGCAGTTTCTTGGGACTCCTCCTAGCGTCACCTGGAGACCTACGCCTCCCTCGACCTCCTTCCGCTCCCCCGAGAAACCAAACAGTGGTCCGTCAGAGGCCTGCACCCTCATCTTCTCTACCTCCATTGCGTCGAAAGCTTTTTTGAAGATCACATTCACCGAGCTCCCGTTGTCCACCAGGATCCGGGAGACCGTGAAGTTTTCTATCGCCGTCTGGATCACCAGGGCGTCGCAGAATGGGTCTTCGTAATCTGGCATATCTTCTGAGGAGAAGGTGAGCTTCTCAGGGGGGGGGGGGGGGGGGTGGGGTTTGGGAAGTCGACGCGACGTCCCTTCGGAACATGGCCTGGAAGCTTCTCTTGCGAGAGGCCTCTATCCCAACCCCACCGTGAATCACCCCGATTCCCCCCTGGTTCCTGTATCTGCCCTATCCTCACACCGGTCCTCTTCTGCCTCTGGGAGCACTTCCTCAATTCTGGCCTGCTGCCGCCGTGGCTGTCCTCTTTCCCTCATCTCCAAGAACTCCGGGCAGGTGGCGATCGCGTGACCTTCTTCCTGATGAAAGTCACAGTAAGGCAACGCCACCTTATCCTCTCTTCCCGCTCTTCCTCTTCCTCCTCTTGCTCCTCTACCTCTTCTCCCTCGGCCTACCGCCATGGCTTGCTCCCTCGGGGGGTGAGGGGGTCTGGGACCCTGCCTCCACCCCTGATTCACTCCTCCTGCCTCCCTTCCTTGGTACCTTTCATCCTGTCCTCGCGCTGGTCCTTCCTGGTTCCTCCAGCCCAACCTGTTGTTGGGTTCTTGGTTCCTCCAAACCCGAGGTGGTCTTTCAAACCCCTGGCCCCTGGGCTCCTCTCGCCTTCTTCCCTCTGGCTGCCTCGCCTCGGGCTCGCTCATCTTTGCCAACCTTTTGTAGAATTCGGGGTTGGCTGCCTCCCCTTCAATCTCCTCCGCGGCTCTCTCCATCAACTCCTCGAAGGATACAGGAGGTCTTCTCTTCATGTCCATCTTGAAGAACCCCTCTCGCAGCCCTACGATGAATGCCATCTGGAGGGCGAATCCAGGCACCTCCTGCACTAGGTGTATCTCCTCCTGGAACCTGTCCACGTACTTGGCCAGGGATTCCCCCTCCCTTTGTCTGATCTTGAAGAGAGCCTCTGCATCCTTCTTCCTCTTTTTTGACGTCGAGAACCGCAGTCAGAAGCTTCGGCGCAGATCATCGAACGCGTAGATGGAACCTGTGGGAAGCTGGTGGAACCAGTCCCTTGCTTTCTCCTTCAGGGTGGTCGCGAAGAGTCGGCATTGGAAAGAATCCGACATGGGAAGGATTGAAGTCATGTCTTCGAACCATTGCAGGTGCACAACCGGATCCTCCTTGCCGGTGCAGTAGGACATCTCCGGCCCACGAAACCCTTCTGGCACAGGGGCCGAGAGGATCATCTCGCAAAAGGGACTCCCTTCCCCTGCTCGGCGAGTGGTCCTCTCGCGCGGGACCAACTCACACACCTCAGCACTCGCCGGACTGCTGAACAGCTGCCATCTGGGGAGATCTCGCGCGCTTCCTTCTGCTGGCACCTCCTTCCCCGGCCGCTGCCCCGGTGCATTCTCGCCAATCTGCAAAGGCGGGACCACTGGGACCGCCGGGGTCTCGCACTCGCTCCTTGCCGCGAGAACTATCTGCAGGACCTCTCGCTTAAACTTCTCAAACATCTCCAGCCACTCCCCTGCCGCTGGTGGCTGCGAGTGACCTGAGTCAGAACCATTTCCTCCATCTCCCGTCATCGAAACTAGCTTGGGATTTTCTTTCACCGGCTACGGTCCACGCTCACCGCACCAAAATGTTGAAACCAGCAACTGGTCTCTTGAGTTCGGACCCACTGGGGGTGTAGCCGATGCTTATTTCTCCCTCACTAGACTCTCTTGACGGTGGATGCTGGAAATGGAATAGACCCAAGGCTGAAGCGAGGAGGTCCCGCCACACACCCGGAAGATCTTAGAGAGCTTCCCCTCCCAAACCAAAGCTCAACCGGGCACCTTGGAGGGCACTGGCTGCCAACCAAAACTAGCCTAGAGGAGAGGATTCTCTAAAATCGGATCCCCTCCAAGGTGCCCTTAAGGGTCTATTTATAGATTTTCTTAGGTTGGTCTGCAAATAACATGAATCCGCCTTTTAATTTTACTAACAACACCCCAAATTGGTCTGCTAGCAGCCTAACTCCGCTGTTCCGAAGGGCTATTTGCAGCCCACCAGGGGTATTATGGTCATTTTCCCCTCACAGCCCTTTGGGCGAGTGGTCCGTGAGGGCACCATTCGCTGGGCACCTGCCTGGCTGGGCGAATGCCCACGCTTCTGGGCGAGTGATCCGTGAGGGCACCACTCGCCCAGTGCCTTCTCTCCTACGGCCTACCCCCACCAACACGGGGGCATTTTTACTTTCCTTGGCCTGGGCGAGTGACCTGGCGAATGATCTGGACGACCCAGGTTTCGCCTGTTGGCTGGGGGGGGGGGGGGGGGTCACTCGGCGAATACGGGTTGTACAACTACGACGCTAAAACATATGTTCCTCATATCATTGATGTCGCGGTGAAGAAAACTTAAATTATTTTCATGTCGGTGTCATAACAAACACTGAACATTGTTGGTCGATTATCCGAGCAAAGAAGCATAGTTGTTATATGATTCACTTCCACTCCCACGACGGAAGTAAATGGTTAAAGAATCTGCAAGTATATCTATTATGTTATGCATTTGTATTTGTAACTCTTTAACAATATATGTTATGTTATGTACTTATATCTGTAAATCTATAAGTATATATGTTATATACTTATATCTGTAAATCTGTACGAACATGTATACATAAATCAATAAGGAAGTGCATATGTTATGTACTTAATAAAGTGACATCTATACACGTCTATCTTTGTCTAGATTTCAATCTTGTGCAAAGAAACCACAATGAATTGCTGTGTGAAATTCAGCAAATGGAGCATAACAACCATGAAGGAGATTCCGCTGCAAACTAACTTAATAGACACCGGATTTATGTCATCAAGTACATGGAATTCCTTTGTGAGAACAAGAGTTCTGATTGGAGTCATGCAAAGATTTGGGGGGGGGGGGGAGAGAAAACATTATTGTTTAGAGTTGAGTTGGCTCATGAAATTTTCAAGTTTTTAAACAAGTATCATCATAAACATTAAAAGGATGATTAGCATCATAAACATTAAATGGATGATTAAGAATACATGTTGAAAGAGCACAGATAACCTCACTAGAATTCTCTAGAGGGGGCGGGGGGGGAGTGAATAGAGATTTAAAATACTTTGTGCAATTATATATATATGTGTGTAATAATCACAGATTTAAGCTTTCCACACACCAACAAAAATTAAGCAAGTAAAGAAGAAAAATAACAAGTAGAAAATCATAGCACAACACAAGAAAATATAGTGGTTCCCCAAACTTTGGGTAGTCCACTCTTCTACCCCCTTGGTAGGAATTCACTAACTTGCACTAAGTCTTTTGATAAGGAGACTCTTAGAACCAGACTGAGTCTTTTGATAAGGAGACTCTTAGAACCAAACTGAGTCTTTTGGTAAGGAGACTCTTAGAACCACTACAACTGAATTTTTTGAAGAGAGATTCTAAAAACTCTTTTACACAGTTTGAAAATGAAATAAGGATAAGAAGAAGAAGAAGAAGAAGAAGAAGAAGAAGAACAAGTAGAAGAACAGAAAATGATATATGTAAGAAAGAATCTTCTTCCTAGCAAGAAGATTGAAAGCACAAGTATAGTGAATATGATCTCTCTTCTATAGTGAGAAGGAGATTATAAGCTTTTCTCTCTTTTGTGAGAGCTTTCAGAGTTTGCAGCAGAATGGCTTCAGAAGGAGAAGATGAGGGTTTTTTCTTTGCTGCAGCACACTATCTCTTTTCTCAATTTTCTCACTCTTCACTTGGGAGATCTTCCTCTTTTTCAAATGTATATGGTGGATCACTGCTTTTTATTCTCTGCCGACCTCCTTCTTATTTATAGCTCTGTTTAAAATATATTGCTAAGAGGGAATAATCAATTAGCAGACACAGAAATAGAAAGAGATAAGAGTTTCCATAATTAATATTTCTGTAGAAGGAAAGGAATTCATTCTGATTTCAAATAATATCCATAATAATCTTAATCAAATTAGCCAAGAATCAAATAGAAAGAAAGGCTGATTCAGAACGGCTATAAAAGAATAATATCATTCCATAGAAATCAGATCTACAGAAAGAAGGAAAGAGATCTGGCGTGTTTTTGAATTACTTATAGATATCGACGTGTGTCGATTACTATTCGACGTAAATGTCGATTTCATCCTGGCTGGACGTCGAGAGGAGAATAAGGAAGGTGCGTCGACAAAGGTGCGTCGACTAGAAGTCAGAGGTACGTTGACTATGATTACGTCGAATTCTTCTAAGAGTTACTTCGACTCATTCTGAGAGAAACGTCGACTATATTTCGACGTTGCGTCGAATACTATTAGACGCATATTTGCTTAGCCTAATTTTTCAGACTTAGAATTTATATTCTTCTTAATTCTAGGGGTTAAGATAAATCATTTCCCCAACAATCTCCCCATATTTGTCTTAACCCTATTTAGAGAGAAATTGTATCAGCTTTTAATCAATCAAAGCAAAGCATTTATATAGAGAAGAAATATGCTAAGCAATCAGAAGAAAATAGAATAAGAAATTATATAAACAACTTTCATGTTCAGTTGAGTAATCAGCATTTAAGCATAGACAATTGTTCAAATAGAGTATATCATCATTGTTCAGGGGTAGGAGGAGTTTTTCTTTTCCTAGTGAATACTTTTGTGGGTTGCTCCTTCTCAGCAGCAGGTGATTCCCTCAGCTCCCCCTGAGTCTCAGCAATTTGCTCCCCCTGAGTCAAAGTAGTT